>JAACNH010002960.1:0-33062 GCA_019447015.1 Hymenochirus boettgeri
GGATACGACAACTCCCAATATCCCTACTTCCAACTACAGAGGCATGGAATGCCTGGGAAATTGTAGCTTACACATCTGTGTACTTCTATTCATAGCCCCTGTTCTATAACCTGCTTATACTGTTTAACTGTATGTACAGCGCTGTGTACCAAGTGGCGCCTTATAAATAAAATTATACTACACACATCATACATACATACAACAACACATCATACATAACCAATATAATTTAATTAATTATATCAGAATTGGAGGGACACTCTTTAAAATGATCGATAGAAGGGTGTAAGTGTACAATTTAAGGAACTGTAAATTTGCCAAGTACACACCAGGTAGTTGGGTGTTCTGTATCAGTAGGTGTGTGTCCCTGTATGTTTTTAGTGTCTCAGATGACCTTCCGTGTGGCCTACAATGATTTAAAATTACACAACTCTCACAGTCACTAACCGCAGATGACAGCAGGAATGTTGCAGTCGGGAAGTTTGAAACCATTTTGATGACCACAGATGGACATCCCTGCTATAAAATAAACGTCATACTTTCATTCTACGTCAGTAACATACGTACTAGGGCATCACATCTTATCTAATGTTGTGAATTTTACGTACATGTACATTACAATACTGTCTCACCCATTCTGGCAGTGTATGATCCATTACTGTCCATAAAAAAATCCGTTTCAATAGAGTTAACATCCCACAACCCACCGGCGTAGTGTCCAAACAATTCTGCAATTTTTCAAATATCTACCATTCGGGCATAGTTGTGTGAATGGGGCCCCTTCAACTCCCATTATTTCCATGCTAGAAAACATTTGCCCTTACTTAATGCAATTTAAACGACAATCTCATTATATATTGTACATGGATGTCTTGCAGTCCTATAAGAAATTGGCAACCATGGTCTGGTAATAGTAATTCTCTCAGAATGACTTCTTTTCTCCCATAAAAATACCGTGAAGATGTAGTAATTTCTAGACAATTAGATGTATTCATACACTAAACAACTTCATAAATAACGTAATTATGTTCGCTTGTTCACCACTTACTTTCTCCACTAGTTTTATATAGGGGTTATTTCTATCTGCTGGTACGGAGATCATTAGTGTGATTGGTGCCAATGAAACGTTATTATATTATCTTGAGTACACTTGGTAGTTGTTTAAAAATTCCGTAATTAGTTACATATTCTCTTATCATTAAAAACTCGGAATTTTTGCCATCTGGGGCCTGACGCTTAGTCTCTTCAATATAGTGTGTAGCTGTTATAGTCAAACAGAAGACAGTAGATCCAAGTCACCAATGCACATGTCAGTGAGCATCTAATTAAGTGAGTGTGTCAGTAAGATTAACGATAGGACAACTCAAGGGCATTCCTAACATTAACAGTTAATATCACTCGGGACCCTCTCTAGCTGAGGCAGTTGAACACTTATCAGAGCAGTCCATCCTGTAGGGAGGCAACAGTTTTAATTCCCATAATGGAAACCAATATTTTTTTCCCCTTGCATCATGTGAGAATAGGGACCAACGATCTCACATTTCGAGGTAACATGACCCGGATCCCTGTAAAATTGATTACTTTACTAACAGGAGATTCAATATCCCTCCAAAAAAATCTAACGCCCAGACAAAGGAGATATTTTTAGAAGGGTTTTGGGGAATAGCGCGTGCTGCCCGATACCATACAAGGACATTGTAGCACAGCTTTATGACTCAAATACTACTCTGTAAGTCTCTATGGACAGCAAAGAATTTCGAAAACAAAAGACTTCCTCCACCCCAAATAACAAATTATCAAACAAGATCAAATTTATTGCGGAGAAAAGGTAAAATGGCTGCACACAACACATTGTACACATATTTACTTGAATCGATAACTAACCCAGTATTCATGCTTTTAGGATTAATTGTGAAATGCCATCTTTAATTAGAGAGCTTGAGACATTGATTCCCTTCGAGATACCATTGGAGACTGTGTTAAAGTTTTGCCTTCAAAACTTCACTTCCGGGCAATTTTACAATTTTGGATCCCTTTTTCTTTATAATAATTGATTCTGGATTGGGTCTGTTTCTCAACCCAAAAGCCCATAATAACTGAAATATCTTGAATTAACTTGTCTTCTTGTATACTTTAATGGATTAACATTCTTAAAAATGTTCCATATTCTCTGTAAATCCATATTATAAGAATACAGTGACAAATTGATTAAACTGCCATGAAGTATGTCAAGGAATAAGAGAATACTTTTTTATTTTTCTCCCATGGAAAAGGAAAAAATTAAGTCTTCTTAAAAATTTCACTGGTGTAATTAATCAAATTTTGTATAAAAAAGGTAATTCAGGAGACCGTGCCCAATGAATGATAAACATGATACGATGACTCCAATCCTGTTTTTTTTTAATCAATTTATCATTCTTTAATACACATCACATTAATCTTTACTAAGAAATAACTAACGCCACACAAATATCATATTCTCAGTTAATTTGTTTAACATTTGGTTTTCTCGTACTCCCTGGAACTCATCCGATGTGATAATTCCAACCCGTTCCAACCAAAATTCTTATTAATTTACCCTCAATGCATAAATATTGATTTATCACTTTGTACTGTCCATAGAAATATGGGAATGTGTCTCTATCACTGAGAGAAGGTCATAAGCTCCATAACTGATCTGTATAAGTTAATAAAGATTTGGATGTTAAATCACTTTGTCCTTACTGTCTGATAGAATATGGAATGTGGTCTCTATCACTGAGAGAAGGGTAGTAGCTCCATAACTGATCTTTATAATATAATACAAAAAAATTGGGATTATCACGTTGTACTGTCCGATAGAAATATGGGAATGTGTCCTCTATCACTGAGAGAAGTCTTAGCTCCATAACTGATCTGTATAATATAATAAAGATTGGATTTATCACTTTGTAACTGTCCCCATAGACATATGGGAATGTTCTCTAATCACTGAGAAAAGGGGTCAGTGACTCATATCTATCTTTATAATATATAAAGATGATTTATCAACTCACTTTGTACTGTACATGAAAATATGGGAAGTTCCTCTATCACTGAGTGAATGGTCATTAGCTTCCATAACTGATCTGTATAATATAATAAAGATTGATATAAATCACTTTGTACGTCTGATAGAAAATATGGGAATGGTGTCCTCTATCACTGAGAGAGGGTCAGTAGCTCCATCGCCTGTATTTGTATAATATAATAAGATTGGATATACACTTTTGTACTGTGGCCGATAGAATAATGGGAATGTGTCTCTGTCACTGAGAGAAGGTCAGTAGCTCCCAACACTGATCTGTATAATATAAAAAGATTGGATTTATCACTTGGTACTGATGAAAAATATGGAAATGGTCTTCATCACATGAGAAGAAGGTCAAGTAGCTCTCCATAACTGATCGTATAATATATAAAAAGATTGGATTTATCACTTGTACTGTATGATAGAAATAGGGAATGTGTCTATATCACTGAGAAAGGGTCAAGTAGCTCCATAACTGATCTGTATAATATCATAAAGATTGGGATGAATCACAACTTTGTCTGTCCGATAGAAATACTGGAATTGTCCTCTATCCTGAGAGACATGGTCAGTAGCGCCATAACTGCTCTGTAAATATAATACAGATTGGATTGAGACTTTGTACTGTACTGATAGAATATGGGAATGTGTCCCTCCTATACTGAGAGAATGGTGAAGTAGCCTCCATACTTGATCTGTCATAACATATAAAGATTGGAGTGATTTATCACTTTGTAAGTACTGTGTGGATAGAAATATGGGAATGTGTCTCTAATCACTGAGAGAAGTGTCAGTATGCTCCATAGCTGTATCTTAATAATTAATAAAGATTGGATTTATCACTTTTGTACTGTCCGAAGAAATATGGGAAGTGGTCCCCCTCTATCACTGAGAGAGGGTCCGTAGCTCCATAGCTGATCTGTATAATATAATAAAGATTTGATTTATCATTTTGTACTGTCCCGATAGAATAGGGGAATGTGTCTCTATCACTTGAGGAAGGTTCCAGTAGCTCCTAACTGAATCTGTATCATATAAAAAGATTGGATTTAAAATCACTTTGTACTGTCCGATAGAAATATGGAATGTTTTCTCTATCACTGAGAGAAGGGTCATTAGCTCCATAACTGATCTGTATACTATAATAAAGAATGGATTTATCCTTGTTACTGTCCTGATAGAAATATGGGGAATGTTGTCTCTATCACTGAGAAGAAAGGTTCAGTAGCTCCATAACTGATCTGTATAATATAATAGAAGATTGGAATTTATCACTTGTACTGTGCCGATAGAAATATGGAATGTTGTCTCTATCACTGAGAGAAGGGTCAGTACCCATACTGATCTGTATAATCTAATAAAAGATTGGCTTATCACTTTGTACTGTGTGATAGACATAGGGAAGTGTCCTCTATCACTGAGAGAAGGGTCATAGCTCCATATCTGATCTTTATAATATAATAAAGATTTGATTTTCACTTTTGTTACTGTACGATCGAAATATGGGAATGTGGTCTCTATACTGAGAGAAGGGTCAGTATTGCCTAGCTGAATCTGTATAATATAACTAGAAGATTGGAATTTAGCACGTTGTTACTGTCCGATAGAAATATGGGAATGGTCTCTATCACTGAGAAAGGGTCAGTAAGCTCCATAGCTTATCTGTAATAATAATAATAAAGATTGGATTTATCACTTTGTACTGTCCGATAGAAATATGGGAAATGTGTCTCTATCAATGAAGAAGGGACCCCCCCCCTCGTAGCTCCATAGCTGAATCTGTATAATATAATAAAGATTGGATTATCCTTTGTACTCCTGATAGAATATGGGAATGGCTCTATCACTCTGAGAGAAGGTCAGTAGGCGCCATAGCGATCTGTATAATATAATAAAGATTGGATTATCACGTTTTGGTTACTGTCCGATATAAATATGGAATGTGTCACTTCACTGAGAGAAGGGTCGTAGCTCCATATCTTGATCTGTATAATATAATAAGATTGGCTTTATCACTTTGTACGTAATTATAGAAATATGGTAATGTGTCTCTATCACTGAGAGAAGGGTCAGTAGCTCCATAACTGATCTGTCTAATATAATAAAAGATTGGATTTATCACTTTGTACTGTATGATGAAATATGGGAATTTGTCTCTATCACTGAGAGATGGGTCAGTAGCTCCATAGCTGATCTGTTATGGCTATAATAAAGATTGGATTTTATCACTTTGTAACGTCCGATAGAAATATGGAATGGTGCCTCTATCCCTGAGAGAAGGGTCAGTAGCTTCCATATCTGATCTGTAAATAATAAAGATTCGATTGATCACTTTGTACTGTCCCGATAGAAATATGGTAATGTGTCTCTATCACTGAGAAAAAGGGTCAACTACTCCCTAAACTGCTCTTATAATATATAAAGATTAGATTTATCACTTGTACTGTATGATAGAAATATGGGAATGTGTAACCTCAATCACAGAGAGAAGTGTCCTTAGCTCCATAGCTGATCTGTATAATAGATAAAGATGGATTTACACTTTGTACTGTCTGATAAAATTGGGAATTTTTTCTCTATCACTGGAGAGAATGGTCAGTACTCCATAACTGATCTGGAGATATAATAAAGGTTTGGATTTATCACTTGTACTGTGTGATAGAAATAGGGAATGTTCTCTATCACTTGAGAAGAGGGTCCAGTAGGTCCAAGCTGAGCTGTATAGTAGTAATAAAGATTGGGATTTATCACTTTGTACTGTCCGATAGAAATATGGATGTGTCCTATCATGATAGAAGGGTCAGTAGCTCCAAGCTGATCGGTAGAGTAAATAAAGTTGGATTTATTCACTTGTATTGTCCGATAGAAATATGGTAATGTGTCTCTATCACTGGAGAAGGGTCAGTGCTCCATGAGCTTGATCTGTATAATATATAAAGATTGATTTATCACTTTGTACTGTCCGATAGAAATATGGAATGTGTCTCTATCACTGAGAGAAGGGTCAGTTAGCTCCATACTGATCTGTATAATATAATAAAGATTCGATTGGATCAACTTTGTACTGTCCGTAGAAATTATGGGATGTGTCTCTAGCACTGAGAGAAGGGTCACACTAGCTCCATACTTACTTTAGAAATATATAAAGATTAGATTTTATACTCTTTTACTGTACAGTATATGACCTTTTACTCTGGAATGTGTCTCAATCACATAAGAGAAGGTCAGTAGCTCCATGACTGATCTGTAAATAAATATAAGTAAATGATGGATTTATCACTTTGTACTGTCGATAGAAATACTTGGAATGGTCCTATCACTGAGATAATGGTCCAGTACTCCATACCTGATCTGTATAAATCTATAAAGATTGGATTTATCACTTTGTACTGTGTGATAGAATATGGGAATGTTCTCTATCACTGAGGAAGGGTCAAGTAGTTCCATAGCTGATCTGTATAGTATAATAAAGATTGGCTTTATCACTTTTTGTGTACTGTCCCTATGAATATGGGAATTGTTCTCTATCACTGAGAAGAAGTTCAGTAGCTCAGACTGATCTGTTAGTATAAATAAAGATTGGAATATCACTTTGTATTGTCCGATAGAAATATGGGAAATGTTTCTCTATCACTGAGAGAAGGGTCAGTATCTCCATACTGACTTTATAATATAATAAATATTGGATTTATCACTTTGTACTGTCCGATAGCAATATGGGAAATGGTCTCTATCCTGAGAGAAGGGTCAGTAGCAAGCCTCCATAACTGATCTGTATAATATAATACGATTGGATTTTCACTTTGTACTGTCCCCGATAAAATATGGGAATGGTGTCTCTATCACTGAGAGAATGTCTGTAAGCTCCATAACTGATCTGTATAATATAATAAAGATTTGGATTTATCACTTTGTACTTCCAATAGAAATATGGGAAGAATTATCTAATCACTGAGAGAAAGGGTCAGTAGCTTCCCTAGCTGATCTGGATAATATAATAAAGATGATTTATCACTTTGGTAATGTAATGGACAGAAATATGGAATGTGTCTCTATCACTGAGGAAGGGTCAGTAAGCTCCTAGCTGATCTGTATAATATAATAAAGATTGGATTTTATATCAACTTTGTACTGTCCAATATAAATATGGGAATGTGTCTCTATCACTGGAGAGAAAAAGGGTCGTAGTTACATAGCTGATCTGTAATAATTAAGAAAGATTTGGATTTATCACTTTGTACTGTCAGATAGAAATATGGGAATGTGTCTCTATCACTGAGAGAAGGTCAATTCTCCATAGTGATCTGTATAATTAATAAAGATTTGGATTTATTCACTTGGTCTGTCCGATATAAATATGGAATTTGTTCTATCACTGAGAGAAGGGTCAAGTAGCTCCATAGCTGATTCGTTAATATAATAAAGATTGGATTTAGCACCTTGTACTGTGTGATAGACATATGGGAATGTGTCTCTATCACTGAGAGAAGGGTCAGTTAGCTCCAAGCTGATATGGTAATAATATATAAAGATTGCGATTTTCACTTCTTACTGTCCGATAAGAAAATTTGGAAATGTGTCCTATATCACTGAGGAAGGGCAGTAGCTCCATATCCTTGATTCTGTATAATATACTAAAGATTGGATTATCACTTTGTCTGTGTGATAGAAATATGGTAATGTGTCTCTATCACTAGATAAGGGTCGTATCTCCATACTGAATCTGTATAATATAATAAAGATTGGATTTATCACTTTGTACTGTGTGATAGAAATATGGAATGTGTCCCTCTATCACTAGAGAAGGGTCATTACTCCAAGCTGATCTGTAATACATATAAAATTGGATGTTATCACTTTGTACTGTACAATAGAAAATATGGGAATGTGTCTCTATCACGAGAGAAGGGTCATAGCTCTCCTAACTGATCTGTAATAATATAATAAAGATTGGATTGATCACTTTGTACTGTCCGATAGAATAAGGGGATGTGTCCTCTATCACTGAAGAAGGGTCAGTAGCTCATAGCTGATCTGTATAATATATAAAGATGGATTTTATCACATTGTACTGGTGAATAGAATATGGGAATGGTGGTCTCTATCACTGAAAGAAGGGTCAGTAGCTCATAACTGATCTGTAGATATAATAAAAGATTGGATTTATCACTTTGTACTGTCCGATAGAAATTGGGAAATGTGTCCTCTATCACTGAGAAAGGATCCAGTGATCCATAGCTGATCTGTATAATATATAAAGATTGGGGAATTTAAATCACTTTGTACTGTCCGATAGTGAATATGGGAATGTGGTCTCTATCACTGAGAGAAGGTCTACGCTCCATAACTATCTGTTATAATGGATAATAATGATTGGATTTATCCTTGTCCTGTGCGTAGAAATATGGGAATGTGTCTCTATCAACTGAAAGAAGGGTCAGTAGCTCCATAGTTGATCTGTATCATATAATAAAGATTGGATTTATCACTTTGTACTGTCCGATAGAAATATGGGATGTGTCTCTAATCACTGAGAGAAGGGTCCGTATCCTCCATAGCTTGATCTGTATAATTAATAAGATTGGATTTATCACTTCGTACTGTCCTATAGAAATACTGGTAATGTGGGTCTCTATCACTGAGAGAAGGGGTCAGTAGCTCATAGCTGATCAGTCATAATATCATAAAGATGGATTTATCAACTTTGTACGGTCCGATACAAATATGGGAATGTGTCCTCTATCACTGAGAGAAGGGCAGTAGGCTCCATAACTGATCTGTATAATATAATAAGATTGGGATTTATCACTTTGTACTGTCCGATAGAATATGGAATGTTCTCTATCACTGAGAGAAGGGTCAGTAAGCTCCATGCTGATCTGTATAATATACATAAAATTGGATTTATCACTTTGTCTTTGTGATGAAATAGGGGGAATGGTGTCCTCTATCACTGAGAGAAGGGTCATTAGCTCCATAGCTGATATGTATAATATAATAAAGACTTGATTTATCACTTCTTACTGTCCGATAGAAAGATGGGAATGTGTCTCTATCACGGAGAGAAAGGGTCAGTATCTCCATAGCTGATCTGTATAATATAATAAGATTGATTTATCACTTTGTACTGTGTGATAGAAATATGGGAATGTGGGTCCTCTTATCACTAGAGAAGGGTCAGTAGCTCCCTAACTGATCTGTATAATATCATAAGAATGGGATTTATCCCTTTGTACTGTGTGATGAAATATGGGATGTGGTCTCTATCACTAAGATAGGGTTCCGTAGCTCCATACTGATCTGTATAAATATAATAAAGATTGGATTATCACTTTTTACTGTACAATACAATATGGGAATGTGTCTCTATCACTGAGAGAAGGGTCATGTAGCGCCAATAACTGACTGTATAATATAATAAAGATTGATTTTATCACTTTGTACTGTCCTATAGATATTGGAAGGGGGTTTTTTTGGGGGTGGGGTTTTCTTCCCCCCCCCCTAAAATCACTGAAGAAGGGTCAGTAGCTCCATAGCTGAGCTGTAAATAATAAAGATTGGATTTAACTCACTTTTGTACTGTGTGATAAAATATGGGAATGTGTCTCTAGCAACTGAGAGAAGGGTCCAGTAGCTCCTAACTGATCTGTATATATACTAAAGATTGGGATTTAATCACTTTGTACTGTCCGATCGACAATCTGGGAATGTGGTCTCTATCACTGAAGAAGGAATCATGCTTCCAGGCTAATCTGTATATATAATTAAAGATTGATTTATCACTTTGTACTGTCCTATAGAAATATGGGAATGTGGGTCTCTATCACTGAGAGAAGGGTCATAGCTCCATAACTAGATCTGTATAATATTAATAATGATTGGATTTATCACTTTGTTTACTGTGCATAGAAACATTGGAATTGTCCTCTATCACGAGAGAAGGGTCAGTAGCTCCCTAGTTGCTCTGTATAATATAATGTACGATTGGATTTTTATCCCTTTGTACTGTCCGATAGAAATATGGGAATGTGTCGCTATCACTGAGAGGGAAGGGTCAGTAGCTCCATAGCTTGATCTTATAATATAAGAAAGATTTGTATTTATCACTTCGTACGTCCCGATAGAAAGATGGGAATGTTTTCTCTATCACACTGATAGAAGGGTCAGTAGCTCCATAGCTGATCATTCAGAATATAATTAAAGAATTGGATTTATCACGTTGTAACTGTCCTATAGAAAATATGGGAATGTCGTCTCTATCATGAGAGAGGGTCAGTAGCTCCATAACTGATCTGTATAATATAATAAAGATTGATTTATCACTTTGTACTGTATGATAAAATTGGTGAATGTGTCCTCTATCACTGAGAGAAGGGTCATAGCTCCATAGCTGATCTGTATAATATCATAAAGATTGGATTTATCACTTTGTAACTGTACAATAGAAATATTGGAATGTGTCTCTATCACTGAGGAGAATGGGTCAGTAGCTCCATAACTGACTTATAACTATAATAAAGATTTGGATTTAATCACTTTGTACTGTCCCGAGAGAAATATTGGAAATGTGTCTTTTCACTGAGAGTGATGGTCAAGTATCCTTCCATAACTGTATCTGTATAATATAATAAAGATTGGATTCTCACTTTGTAACCTGTCCGATAGAATATGGAAATTTGTTCTCATCCACTGAGAGAAGGGTGCAGTGCTCCATAAAACTAGATCTGTACATATAATAAAGTTGGATTTATCCTTGTAAACAACTGTCCGATGAAATAATGGTGAAATGGTGTCTCTATCACTGAGATAAGGTTCAGTGCTCCATACTGATCTGTAACTAATATAATCACGACTTGGTTTATCCCTTTGTACTGTCCTATAGAAATATGGGAATGTGTGCTCTAGCCTGAGAGAAGGTCAGTAGCTCCATAACTTATCTGTTATATATAAAGATTGGATTTATCATTTGTACTGCCGGATAGAAATCTGGGAATGTTTCTCTATCACTGAGAGAAGGGTCAGTATGCTTCCATAACTGATCTGTATTAATAATAATATAGATTTGGATTTAATCACTTTGGTACTGTTCCGATAGAATATGGGAAAGGGGTCTCTATCAACGGAGGAAGGGTCAGAGCTTTCCATAAGCTGATCTATATAATCTAATAACGATTGGATTTATCACTTTGTACTGTCCGATAGAAATCTGGGAATGTGTCCTCTATCACTGAGAGAAAGGGGTCAGTAAGTTCCATAGTCTATCTGTATAATATAATAAAGATTGGATTATCACTTGTACTGTCCGATAGAAATCTGGGAATGTGTCTCTATCACTGAGAGGAAGGGTCAGTAGCTCCATAACTGAATCTGTATAATATAATAAAGAACTTTTGTATGATAACGCCGGAATGTATTAACTGTATGCATAGTTGCAAGCCCTACCTTTATTATTTATTTTTGTTTTCTTGTCACCAACTCTGTTTTCTAAATATGTGCCTTTGTTGAAATGGTATTATTAACTATCTATTACTGACTTGGAAAAAATCATACAGCTGAATAACAAAGGTCAATGAATTTAAATTTAAGTAATCGTTTTTTTAACAACAAATTATAAAGCTTTGGCCTCATATCTTTGTATTCCAGATTTGATCACTTTTAACTCTGCCAAAAGTTTTTTTTAGTTTAGATATGATGTTATCAGGTAAATGAGAATACGCTCTTTTGCTGATGGTGGAGAGGGATGACAGCTGGCATAATACATTTAGCAACCACAGAGCAGTCTAAAGGGATGACATATTAGTTAGCATACCCAACACTCATTAGTGCAAGTGAAGCAATCGTTTTTTTTGCAAATGTATATATGGAGGTTATCATAAGTGAATAATGCAGTACACTCACATGCCTCGTCTAGAGCACAGCAGATCAAAACATGGAAAGCTGCGCCTTCAGATTTAGCTTGTTGAATGTTGCGCTGCAATAACTTGCAAAAGGGCGTTTGGTATAGAATAAAAGGGCATATGGTCTTTTATTTAGTGGATTGAAATGGTGTGATAGATTGTGATATCTGGTTTTGACCCTCCACTCATGATGTCTTCATAAAAGTTAGAGTCCCCAAAACTTTGATTGAGTGAAACAATGTTTTTAAGGGTGGCCCTCTTTAATAAGCGTGTAACGCAACAGATGCTTAAATTGCTAATTGTTTTTTCGTTTATATTTATTGTGTTAAGGTGGCAGTTTAATTGGTACTACCATGTGCACCAGTCTTATTTTAACCATTAAAATTACAAAACCATTAAATAATGGGGCTAAGAACTTTATAATGATGATGTTAATAGATATGCTGGTTTACTGGGCATGTTTCCTGAGCTGCCTCATATGTGGGAGAATTCTACCCCAACCCAGATGTACATTCCATGGGAAGCCACATGTGCCCTGATATACTTTGCCTCTCCACCTGGGAGATGTAACAAACAGATGTCCATGAGGTACTCTACTATTGGAGACAATGTTTGATAATAAATCTCCTTTTTGGTGTTGATGATGTGCTGTTGCTTTGGAGAAAATGTGATGGACTTGATCTAAATTGTCGAACTGTAACTGACAAAAATAAGGCCATTAAAGTAAAAGGAAAAGTTAGTTTTTTTGCGATGGAACCGATTGGATTAGAAGGTTTTTCCGTGGAATAACTTCTCCAGTGTAAGGAACACTACAGTACAATATTGTGTGAATTATTTACTAAGTGTTTTGAATGTCATCCTCCAAAAAAAGAGAAAGTATACCATAGGCACACTTTTTTGGTGCGTGTGTGTTTTGTTAGCTACTACATTAAACTACTTATGTTAATTATACTTGGAGGGTTCCATTAAGCAAAGGGTTGATATTGTCTGGTGAGCCGGGTCGTGTACCTGTGTCTGTGTTGTGATTGTTTTTGTGGTATGTGACTATTTACTAATTTCGGCCTGGGTTGCCATAGAGACAGATGGTGGTTTATGGTTTTATCCATAAGTGTGTGTACGCTGTGTCTGTGGGGAGTTGTAGGGGTTTTGTCTTTATCCACCATAAAGGATAAATGTTTTTAAAACTAAAACTATCAGCACAGACCAAAAGCAGAAAATGGCAGCAGGGATGGTGGGATGTTTTTGTAAACCTCTTGCGGATCACCGGATGACATTTCCCGTTATAAAACTACATTTTAATTACTTGACCTAGCAAATACCCGCTCTTCGCAGCGGAGATGTATTGAAATAAACGTTTTAGTAAGAAAGCATAATGTATAAGATTTCCTGTAATCACTCGTCACTTATTATATTAAAAGAAAGACAATTCAATAAGCCTTTTACGATAATGCAACACTCAGATAACTTAATTTAATATTATATTTTTTATATTCCAACTACTAATTTTGTTGAAATAACCCCCACCACCCCTCCCCGTCTGCCCCCGAATACCCCCCACTATTCCTCGCTCTGTCCCACCCTCCAAACCCTTCCCCTTACCCCTCACAGTCCCCCCCCACACCCTGGAAATTTGGTAAAATTGGTCCAACCGTAGGGTGCAGGAGTTTCAAAATTCTATTCACCCCCCCCATTCACCCCCCCCCCCTAAAAAAATATTTGTTAACCCTTGTCACTGGTAAGATAGATGCTACCAAATTGGTTGAAATATAAACCAAACCATATCGATGTGTAGCTTTAGACAGGTAACCATAAGTTCTGTGGCAATGTCAGAATACGCACCGTGACAGGTGAATTACAAACGAAACCCTGCTTAACTTTTGTAAGTAAGGCAATTGGACCGAATTATGTGATGAATGACGTGATGAGTGCGTAGGCGTTAGCAGGTGGAATTTCGAAACGAACCTGCTTAAAACTTTTTGTAAGTAAGTTGGCAAATGACTGAGCCTGCCAATTATGAGCCTCTGCCTCCCACTGCATAGTTGGCGATTGCGTGCCTGGTGAGTGTGTGTGGTGAGTGAGTGAGTCGCTTTGCCTTTTCTTCGTCTACTTCAACTACATAAACTCACCGCCCTCTGTAGCGTCCATATGTTCTTTTCTCCTTTCTGCCTCATTGTGTTTGAACCTTGTGCTGTGTTTTTGTGTGGCATTTCATACGTTCTGTGACAGTTGGCGTGTGATTTGGTCCATGTGACACTGGAAACGGTGAAATACTTAATGGTTGAGATTGGATCCATTTCTGAGATGCAATGGAAATGTGCCGCCAATTTGGCAAAATGTACTAACCTTTCCGAAGGTTTCCTTAGCTAGTAAGATAACTGTTGTATTCAGTAGAGCGAACTGGACTGAACTTTTATGTTTCAAATCACTACACTTCAAGTCAGTTTATGATTTAGCTGAATACATCAGATATCCATGACCTGGATGGATGAATATTACAGACTATACCATGACCTGGTGATGACTAAGTTACAATTACTGTGATCTGGATGGATGAAATTTACCAGATATAGCCGGACTTGATGGCGATGAGACCATCACATCAGCATATATAGAAGTGTACACATTTTCTCCCATGTGGTCCCACCTGTCTAAACTGAATTTAATGTTTCCTAGCTGCAAAAAACTGTGGGAGCAGGATACATTCCAAAAATAGAAGAGAGATCTAATCTATACCATATATACATTTCAATATGATCTAAAAAACAAACAAATAGTTTCCTTACCTGTGAATATCCGTAACATACCATATCTGGGCTTGGGTAATGTTGTCTCTGAGGTGAGATCCCCACTAACTCCGCAATGTTTTCTATTCCCACACAGGATGTAATTGGGAACTGGTTCCCTGGTACCCTGATATATCTGGAACGACATCTGTCACAGACTTTTCTAGCATCTCCGCAGGAATCATAATGTGGTACCCCGCCAGATCTGATTGGGTCATAAGGATGGATTTGTGATTTGGTCTGTTAATAGCGAATATAAATCGCACAAATATTTTGAGTGATCTGCAACAGGCTGGTTAAATGAATTTCAACATGAAAACATGTCCAAAACTATAGATCACCATATTATAACATAAAATTAAAAATAATATATATATAATAAAATTAAAAATAATATCATATAATAATAATTAAAAACATTTATTTTAACATTAGAATCTATTTTTTGATGGGAAAATCTTTTCATGGGCCTTGCCAAGTCTGCTGCCATTACACATGTTCATATTAGGCAAATTTGTCAGATCCATCTTACTACAATAGAGCGAGGAGTGGATATCCTCAACCACTATACCTTAAAGGGCTATTTTCCTTATATCTCTAGGAACTGGAATGAAGCCAGTGGATAAATTTTTCCAGATTTTATCTAATTGACTAATATGCTAGCATTGACAGTAGAACTACCGTATAGGAAATGCATTAACTATGTTGATCTATAAACCATGTGATTCTCATCTAGGGATAAGAAGGACATCATGTGCAGATTTGTATCAGTCTCATTTCCCAGTACAATCAAGATCTTGCATCTCAAAGAGTAACAAGGGTCTAGAAATTGAACACACTAGATTTGGGATCAATATGGAAACATTGAATTCATCATAAACATAAACCTTTACCTACAACACACAACCGAGTAGACAATGACATTTCTAAACTCACTTTTTGTAACGCGTGATCCTATTTAATTCTTCATGTCCTGTGGTGATAAAAATGCAATTTAAAGAATAAAATATATCAGAATATAACTGGAACCCTACATCACGACCATTCCAAGAGTCCATCTAGATTAATTGAGTTTGTATTTCAATGTAATGAATGTCTGGTCATTATCCCGATCATCAACTGTCTCCACCTGGAATATATTCTATTCCTAATTGGGTTTTATTATCTTGAGGTTGCACATGGGATTTGCTTTATGACTCCTACAACCTGAAGGGCCCCACATAGAGGAATTGGTCAGGATAACAATCCATTTTACATGTTTAACCTTAAGTTCTTATTCCCAGAATTGTCCAAAGAAATAGTAAAAATTCCCCTGTATGAGACACCATTATCAACTCATCGCTAGAGCAGTCAGTGGGTAACAGAGTGACATAGAGGATAGGGATTCAACCTTCCATCTGTAGATCATGTAAGGAACTGGATAATCCAAACCATCATTATATAGAACCAGAGACAGTATCTGTACATTATACTGAATAAGACACACACACCTGGAGTCTCTGCAACAATTATTGAATTTTTCAAAATTACTGCTTATGTCTAATTCAGTGGAGAGAACAACCATAAATTATGTTGACAAGTGGTAACATCGAGAATTTGTCATGATGTCAAACAAGCATTTTTGTGCCATTTGTATAAAATGTATAGTAAGTGATGGATATAATATAATATACATTTTTGCTGCATGTGTTTTCACTTGTGAATCTTTGTCATAAAAATACATTGAGCTATAATAATAAATAAATAAGAATTTTTTTTTGGTATAGTACAAGGGTTAATGCGCCCTTCCAATAATGTAATATAAGGATATAAAGTTACAGAGAAGTTCCCTGACCATATAGCAGGACAGAAAACTGCCCCATAGATGTTTTTGGTAAATATAGGGTTAATGTGCCCCTTCCATGTAATATAGGATATAAGTCACAGAGGAGTTCCCTGACCATTTATACAGAGGGGACTTTTATAACTTATATTATACTGGAAGGGCGCATATTATTTCTTATATACAAGGTTTAATTTATTTCTAATAAAACAGTGTTTTGCCATTTTTTATTTAAAAAATTAAACCCCCCCCCCTAAAACAGTCTTTTCATCCATAGTACATACACCGGGGTAGACCCGGATGTTCTTCCTATGACTCACGAAGGGTTTCGTGAGTCTCACCTGGATGTACAGTTTTTGACTCATCATGATGATCGGCAGTTTAAACGAAGTTGAAGGAGATGTAACCGGTGCTGCTCAGATGATTCCTACTATTCAGGTTCCGTGCTGTGTCATCCTTATTCCGGGAAATAACAAAACTTCTTTGTTCTTACGGTGACAGACGTTCAATAGGGAGGTGCATGGTATTTATTCTTATAAAACCTCTTAACTACGTAGTTAAGAGTTTTTAATATAAGGGATAGTACGCCCCTTACAGTGTAATATAAGGTAATATAAGTCACAGAGGAGTTCCCTGGCCATAAGAACACGAGACCAAAGGTCGGTGCTTTTTACAGGAATGGACTCGCTGCATGGATCTATTGGTCACATACCAGTACTCCAACTGTTTGTAGAATTGTGGAACCCTGAGCTGAGTTATGAATATGTTTTTCCTATTGCATGTTTGTGTTAAGCTTTTTCAGAAGTAGGGTAAGATTAGGAAATTTTGGGGTGAGACAGTTTCTTGGTCAATACATTGTAAGGTGATTATGAAAAGGTGAAACATTATGGTTCTTTGGTTAAGGGAAATTAATTGTAGATCAAGAAAAAGTAGCGTTAGTTCAGAGTAGGATTATTTGTTTATGAAATAGCGTCGTTATAAAATTTTGGATCTTATACCATACTTTTCTGATTTTGTTAGGAACCAGAATATATGGACCAAGGAGCCCTGGATTTTCCGCATCTCCAGCATAATGGGAATTATTTTTTTTGGGTTCCTTTGCCATGTAGTGTTGGGTGTTCTACTAATATCTTATGATATTTTTTTTGCGGTTTCCCAATGTTGTGAGAAATTTGATAATTGGAATGTTAGGATTGCTGCTTCTGACCATTGTTTTCTTGAAATATTTTCCCCAAGTCTTCCTCCCATTTTTAGGAACGGTTTTTATTTGGTCATTGTGTTTTTAATTGTTTAGCAAGGTTTGTGATTCCTTTTGTGGTGTCTTGGAATTCAACTGTAGCTCTGTAGATTCAGTTGATGTTTTTCCATTTTGCTTTGGAAACGAGAGATAGGATATTGCTTGGATATGTTTTGTAGTGGTATTTTCTTTATTAATGTTTGGAATAGTATGGTTTCTCCTTGTTTGAATAGTTGACTATTGTTGATATAAGTTTGTTTTCCATTGGGTTTTGATAGTTGGGGGATCACCACTCTTCCAGACTTTCAATTGGAATATAGTCATATAATGGGGCTAGATGTTTGATTTTGTGTATGGTTCTCCAGTTGGAGATTGATGCTCTGGGGTATAAAAGAATAGTTTGTGTTTTTTGTCCCAAAAAAGATTCTCTGAGGATCTTTTGTAGTTTGACGTTGAACACATATGTTCCTCTATTTGGCACCACATTTTTTGTTTGAGTTGTTGTTTTCCCCAGAATCGTATTTGATCTAGTATACGTAGCTTGGTAATGCTTTTAGTATTGGTATTGGCCAAACCACCCCTCTTGCGTGGTCTGCCATGATTTGGTTGTTTTATATTAGCTGTTGTTTGTCCCCAACAAATTGGGGTGATATTTTTTTTGAGCTCTAGAGAAAAGGAGTCTGGTATGGTTTATAGGTAGGATCTGAACATGTATAAGTATTGTTGGGAGTATGAGCATTGGAGCCATTATTCGGTCCTATTAAGATAGCATGAGGAATTTCATTTTTTGGTTTTGGATTCTAGTTTTTCCAGGAGTGGTAGGAAGTTCATTTTGTATAGATCCTCCATGTTGGTCAGATTTTGTTCCAAGGTATGTTTTTTCATTTGTTTCCAGTTGAATCTGTATTTGCTGTATAGAAATATTTTTAATGCTCCTTATATGTTGTGCCTAGTACTTGGGATTTATTTTCATTTATTTTGTAGGCATGAAATTGAACCAAATTGGAGTATTTGGTTTTGAATATGGATTAAGAGGTTATCGTTGGGATATCATCTGCAAATAGCGCTATCTTTGGTTTGTGGTTTTGATTGGATTCCTTTGATATTTGTATCTGTACGGATTTTTTCAGCTAGGTGTTCCATGCAAGAGCAAATATTAGTGGGGAAAGTGGCCATCCTTGTCAGGTTCCTTGGATAGGTTGAAGGGATTTGATAACATGTTCGATATGATACTATTGCGAGGGTTTGGAGTAGAGTGCCATTATTGCTTTTTTAAATGGTTTTGGAAACAATTTATCTAGGACATCGTTCAGTAGGACCAGTTTAGGCGGTCAAAGCTTTTCGGCGTCGAGGTTTATGAACAAAGATGATTATTTTTTTGGTTGGACCAATCTATTAGGTCTATAATTCTCCTTGTGTTGTTGAGGATTGTCCTGTTCTTTATGAAGCCCACTTGGTCTTGGTGTATGAGTTTGGGAGAATGTTGTTACTCTTTCAGCTAAATTTTTGAATATATTTTCAGGTCATTGTTTAGTAGGGAGATTGGCCTAAAGTTTCCAATTAGAGTTACGTCTTTTCCTTGTTTTGGGATTGGGATTATTACTGCTTTCAGCCATTTTTGGGGGAACAATTGATCTTGTATGGCTTGGTTAAACATGTTTTGTAGTATGGTTTAGGAGTGGTATAAAAGTTTTAATAATATTCGTTTTAAATTCATCTTCTCCATGGGAGTTTGTTGAGTTTTAGTGTTTTAAAACCACCTTTATTATTTCTTCTTGTGAGATTGTGTTTGTCTAAATATTATTTTTGTTCTGTTGTTGTTGATAGTAGATTTATGGATCCAGGAACGATTCTATTATTCCGATTGGGATGTTGATTTTCTTTGGTGTCAGTAAGATTGTATAGGTTTGGCGTAAATATACTGAATTGTTTTGCAATGTCTTGGTGGGTTGTATAATTTCTTGTTTATTTTTCAATTATGAATGGAATTCTTGTTTGGTTGTTTTTTGTTTTAGTCTATTAGCTAGGTTTCTGTTAGCTCTTCCTCCTTGGGCGTAAAGATGTGTTTTTCATCCTTCTAAGCATTCTTTCATATTTGTATAGGTTAATGGAGTGTACTTTTTCTCTTGTTTCTTTGTTTAGTTGTTTAGTTTCTTTGTGTTTGTTCAACGTCTCTAGTTTGCCTATTCTTTGTAGAATTTCGAGTTTTTTTTCGTTTTCTTATTCTCTTTAATTGAGCTGCTTGTTGGATGCAGACACCTCTTATGACTGCCTTGTGGGCATTCAAAGGGTGAAGGGGTTACTTTCTGGGGTGTTGTTTACTTTGAGAATATTTGATTGCTGTTTGAATTTTGTTTTTTTGTTGTTTCATCTGAAGTCGGATTTAGTCCCCAGGGTTTTTTTTATTTGAGTTGAATTCTTCTTCTATGAGAGGATAATTGGTGCATGTCCTGACCATGTAATGGGAATATTTTGTATATCTGGATTTTCTGTAATGTCATTTATCCACAAGAAAATAATCCATTCTGGAATAGACCGTAAATTGGGAGTACTATGTGTACTCTTTATCTGTTGGGATGGATTGGTTCTCCAGGGGTCAAATAGGTCTTCTGTATAATTAGGTTAGAGAAAGTGTTGTTGTTGTTTTTGTGGGTGCTTGTAGTATCAATTCTGCGGTGTTGTTTGGTTGAAGTCGCCGCAGTTATGATGTTTTTTTCTTTGACTTTTAGTATAATTTTTTCTTTATAAATTTTGTTTGTTTTTAAGCGTGCATATATGTTGCTATTAACTATATTGCGGTTGTTTATAGAACGCGAGGATTATTATCTGCAATTTGGGTCGATTTTTGCTTCATGAGTTTGAAGGCGATAGTGTTGTTTATGGCATTAGTAACCCCTCTCTTTTTTTTCTAGCTAATGATGAAAGAATATTATTAACTGACTTTGTGTTTGGAGAAGGGGTTTGAGGATTTCTTTAGATGTTTTTCTTGGATGCAAGCAATACAAAATTTTGTTGAATAGGAGTTCTTTCCATAGGAGATAACGTTTTTGAGGAGAGTTTCAGTGACCTCTAACGTTGTAAGATTGAATTTTAATAACCATTGGGGTTTATTTTGTTTTGATGTGGAGTTTGTTTCGGTATATATTAGGGATTGATTGATGAGGTAGTCAGATTGGTGTGTCGTGCCCATTTTTTGGTGCTGACTGGAAGAGATCAGAGGGAAATGGCTAACTAGGTTTAAGTCGACCAAGATATGAATTGGTATAGGGAAACGGATGGTTCAATGTTAACATTTCACATAAAAAACAGAACATAGTACAAAAGGAAAACAATAAAAACATAACTTTAAGGTTAATAGAACATTTCTAGTCATCAATATGATAGCTAGTAGAGGGGCTTAGGATTTGTATTTAATTTGTTAGATTTATTTCAATCGTTGTAATTAATTTTTTCCAAGAAAGATTCTAAAATCTGCATGTCTACAAACAACTGTATTATACATTCTGCAGCATGAATGTAAAAACATCACTATTACATTTTTAATGGGGGATTTTGGAGAATTTTTTTTTTATTTAAACAATTCAAAATATAGAGCTGGTTAATTTTTTGCCTTTAATTGTCCTAAATGATGACACATGTATGATGATGCTAGTTGATGGTCATCTATCTCTGTTTCCACCCTTGTATTCCGTACATTGTAACCTTGCCATTTTTTTTCCTATTTTGGGGTTAGTTAGTTGCTACCACATCTCTGTTTCTGTAAAACACATGTTTCCCTTTGTATCGATTTTATATTTTTTGAAACTCAATTCTCAAAGCTACTGTATGTTCAGTATTGTGGATTGGTCAAAGCTTATTCCACTCCCACACCAAAAACAAAGAGGTACGGTATCCTAATTCTTATTTTACTAGGAGTGTATTTTAAGTGGGAATTATTTAGCGTCATCCACTGTAGGCCACTATCGATTATATCCTATCACGATTTAGGGCTAAGCAAGTTCTTATACTTTGGATTAAGCCAGGTGGTTACTAGCTGAATATATTTATATTATAAGTATAAAAGTATATATCATGCTCAGTGTGATTTTTTTTATATATATTCATACAAATAGATGCTATACATAAGATAAGCAATAGACATATTTATTATTTACCTTTATTTATTTTTTTTTGTTGTGGAAAACATATATTTAGTCAGCTCATTACATACTTTAGAACAAACAACGCTAATATTTTATCAGTTATTAATATGCTTTACTTAATTCAGATGAAAATATTAAGGCATTTATAAGAATAATTTACTGTATAAAATAACATCTACAATATACAACTCCATATTTGGGTGTAAGTAATCACGTTACCAATAAAACAATGGGAGTAAACTGCTGCAACTCGCATGTTCATGGCACCTATGATTGTGAGAATAACAATGTTGTCCAATCTGCTTGTAAAATTTTAACCCTTTGAAATCTTAAATAAATAGACATCACACCGTCGTCACCACTTAAACTCAGACAGTATTTTAGTAACTCCCTCCCACTCACGGGATTTGGTACCCAGTGCACAGCGGCCAACTCCTGTGAAATGGCAGTAATCAGGTAAAAGTACAGTCCTGTCGGTTTTGGTATCCCCCACTTAGTGACACCAGATTGTTAGAATAATGTATCTCTCACTATACCCACGCCGGAATCCCTGATGCCTGTCTAGACCCAGTAATAACCCTTACAGCACAGGGGGGAAGAATTTACACCGAACCCGGCATAGGCCGTGGATGACAGATGCAGATAGCAGAACTCTTTTGTGAAGGTTCTCATTCATCACAGGTCCATGGTTATTAAACTTTTGTATTTCATTAGATCACTGGACTAAATGTAGTTCTTGAAGACTTCGCTAGTTCATCCCGTAGCCTGGCTTCTCTCACATTCAGACTGACTTGTACAAATCTGTGGCAATATATGTTTTCTACCGCCAGGTGTACATGAAAATCCCAATTAGCATATCACAGCGCAGGTGTAGGGTTGATTAGATAGTGGCTGAAGCGTGTAGTTATGCGTCGCCCAGACCACTAGAAAGCCATCGGATGACTAGCGAACTTCTCACGAACTACATTTCAAGTCCATTGATCTAATTGAAATACACAGATATGTAGCAAACTGTACTTAATTTTTTGATCAGAGTAAACTTAAAGATGAAAAAAGGGTCATAATCACTGAATTCTACAGGCAGATACCCATTGGAATGCAGCTGGTGTGTCAGGGTGACCCAAATGGAGGAGGCAAAGTCCTTGCATATGCTGGAGACGAATGTTTTGGTTAACTGAGAAACTGGAGACCATTAAGAAAGGAAACTTTGACTTAAACTAACTGAATATAGAAAACCAGGGTATGTCCAGGGGGCCAAGCCTGCCTGGCTTTCTCAACATTGGGGCAACTGCAGTGAGCCTAGAACTCATGGTTCTGCTGCTGAGAGTGTTACCCTTTCACACCCACTTTCCCTTGCACAATGCGTACCCTGAGGGTAAGAAGCCAGTGTGATTAGGGTATGTCCAGAGGGACCAAGCCTGTCTGACTCCTCAATAATACTGGCAAACTGCAGTGGACCTACTCTAAAACTTACTGGTGCTGTTGATATAAAGTGTTAACCCATTGCCTGCTTTCACTCTTTATGATTGCAAATTAAAGGGGAAGTTAAATGCACAAGAAAAGAGCAGTGTTGTCCATCCCAATGACCTTAACCTGCCATTCAGCATTGTGGTCTGTGTATAATAGATTTTTCTGAAATTCTGACTTCCTGTTTGCAGGACCCCAATAGAACCCTTGACCCAGCGCCTGGGTTGATTCAGTTGCTCAGTAGAGATCTGAAGCATGTTTGAACCCATCCAACACCAATCAGTAGAATTACTGTTAGGAACATTCCAAGGTAGTGGTGAATTCTGGGTAAGAAGGACCGTTCAGAATCTGAAATGTCAACAGCAGGAATAGCAAGGGGTATAAATTCACAATTTTTTCAAAATGAAGAGAATATGTAGAATAACTAGATATGCATATCAGATATTTCGGAAATAATATAGTTTCGCGGAATATTAATGTTCAATAATTAACGAATGCGGAAGCTGGAAAGTAGTGCGCGTGAAGGAAGTGACTTTATTTCAAGTTCTGGGTATATGTCCGTTGTTCCCCTGACCATTTTCCCAGGTCCCAGAGCCCATGTACGTAAGTTTAGCCATTGAGATTTTAACCTTATTATAATTCAAATTTTTAAACTTTTTTGTCCACATGGACATTAATGAGTCTAATTTCGAATTTTCGGAGAAAAACAAAGAGTTTAAAACCCACAAAAGCTCACCATAAAAAACAATCGTTTTGAAGCTAGTTACAGACCTGCAACCATTCTCTGTCCCTTTCCCTCTGCCATTGGTCCCCTTGGGGAGAGAAAAAATCTTTTCAGGCTGGTGACTGGCCTTGAAACAATATAGTAACATAGTAACATATAATTAAGGTTGAATAAAGACATACGTCCATCAAGTCCAACCCATTCACTTTTTTTTTTTTTTACCCCTACCTGAACAGTTGATCCATGGAAGCAAAAAACCCCAGCTAAAAAGGGGAAAAAATTCCTTCCTGACTCAAACGGCTAATCGAAATATCCCTGGATCAACGCAGATCTATATGTATTAAATACCAGTAATTCTCAATATTCTTTAGTTTTAGAACTTATCCAGCCTTTTTTAAAGTTATTCAGTGAACTTGCCATTACCACATCTGCTGGAAGACATTCCAAGTTTCTCCATTCTCACTGTAAAGAAACCTTTCCTAACCTGAAGAATGAAACTTCTTTTCTTCCAACCTTAAAGGATGTCCACGTGTCCTCTGATATGACCTTTAGTGAACAATGCACCAGAGAGCTCATTGTTCTGGCCCATTAATATATTTGTACAAGGTTATCAGTCCCCACGCAACCGCCGCTTCTCCTCCAAGTAAACAGCCCTAACTTGTCTAATCTGCCTGCATATTCAAGCCCCTCCATTCCCCTTATTAATTTAGTTGCCCTTCTCTGAACTGCCTCAATTTCCATCCAAGATGTCCCTTTTGTATATGGGATTCCAAACTGCACCGCATATTCCAAATGAGGCCTTACCAGTGCCTTGTAAAGAGGGAGAATAATATTTTCTCTCTTGAATCTATTCCCCTTTTTATACAAGACAATATCTTGCTACCTCTAGCTGTTGCTACCGTGGCATTGTTTTTGCTACAGCTAATCTGTTATCTACCAGACCCCCAAATCTTTTTCATTACAGATGAAACTAACACAGAGTTATTATGGTGTATGATGGCACAGGGATATTAATCCCAAATGCATCACCTTACACTTATCTACATTGATCTCATCTGCCATTCTGCTCTGCCCATTTTGATATCTATCTAGGTCTGCTTGGCAGCACTTGCACATCATTGGAAGTTTCCAAAGCTCTGTCATAATTTAGTGTCATCAGCAAACACAGAGACCTTGCTCTCAATGCCCCCTTCTAAGTCATTTATAAACAGATTAAACAGAAGCGGACCCCATTCAGAACCCTGAGGCACTCCGCTTAGATCTTAGCCCACATAGATGTAGCTCCATTAACCACCACTCTCTTTTTGCGGTCTAATAACCAGTTCTCTATCCATGAACAAATGTTTTCTTCAAGGCCAACAGTCCTCAGTTTAGACATTAGTCGCCTATGTGGCACAGTATCAAAAGCTTTTGCAAAATCCAAATATACCACATCCACTGCTGTGCCGAGTCCAACTTCTTATCACGTTCTTCATAAAAACCAATTAAATTTGTCTGGCATGATCTATTTCTCATAAATCCATGCTGACTACTACTAATAAGAATGATCTCTGGAGACAAAGTCAAGATAATGATCCCTTAACAAAGTTCCATCACCTTCCCTACCACTGATGTTAGGCTTACAGGTCTATAGTTTTCCGGCTGTGAACGACTACCTTTTTTGAATATTGGTATTACATTGGCTTTTTTTTTTTTCGCAATCCAGCGGCACATCCCCAGACCAAAGCGAATCTGAAAAAATAGATGGTTTGGGGTGGAGTTTATAAAGCAGCTAATGATACACAGTTGGCATGCTCAAGCCATGGCTAGCTGGTGCGCAGTGATGTCACATCTCACTGTAAAAGCAGGAAGCACCACTATTTATGCAGCTGTAGTCTGATCCTGGTGTCATTCTAATGTTAATGTGCACTTTAATATTATAGAAACCAGAGTTCCCCTTTAATGTTTTTTTCATTGTTGTCTCTTTGCTTTCATACTCAAATTATTTCAAAAGCTGTACTCATGAAATCTGAAAAAGAGGCTTAGACTGTTACAAACTTAGAAATCTTGTCCAACCTCAGAACAATTTTATAATAATTAAAATCCCTCTAAATATCAATCTTCTACATGTCTTGAATAAAACACACCCTACTTGCATCAATGCACACAGAGACAACGGCTAACAAAATCACCTCCAAAGAAGCCAATACATAACTTGGGGTCTGTGCATATTTTCATTTTTGTCTCAGATTTTTAACATTATAAATAATTGGAATCCACATAACTTACCTTTTTTTTCACAAGTTCACTTCTTCATAGACCTCTTGCACTTTATGGAGATGTTATGGGAAAAAAAAGATCATTCAAATTTACAAATCTTTCTTAACTTTCATGAAAGTTTGTAGTCCCCACTAAATATCAATTTCCCCTTGCCATGAATCAAACGGTATGCCCACTGTGTAGTTATGCCCAACAAACAGTCCACCAATAACCCCAAGGGACCAAGGCATAAGAGCAATTACAGAAAAAAAAATCAAACCAACTCTGTATCTGTCGTTTTTTTTTCGTTTTTCAGACTAAATATCCTGAAAACACAGAAACCATCCCCCCCACAAACTATTCTGGACAAAACCGATTTGGGGATCCAGAGATATCAGTACCTGAGTAAAGAGAAAGCCATAAATGTATATATACATCTTATAGCACTTACTGTAGGTCCTTTTATATTTAAATGTCTATATACATTCTGTGGCATTAAACGTTTTAAATTACGGAAAATGTTAAATGTCAATGCTTAATCCTATTGTGTCATACATTTAAAATGTTTTGGTCTTGCTAGTGTTAAAACAAGGATCCATATACTCCTTCTTGTAGACCTGTCTGGGTGCAGGATTATTGTTCACTTGGATCAATGTTGTTTTTATATTCAGACATTTCTTTATTTGCTAATCTCTTCTCTTTTATTCAGGTGTGTGTAACACACACACACAGACACCAAATAAACTTACTAATAATAAATACACATTATCAAATCATTACAGGAATTTATACCCTTACTAAGTAAAAGGATTATTTATCATTTTGTAAGTAATAGGACTTTGTATTAATTTCAGGTCTAAATAAAATAATGTAAAATTTTGGTATAAATATACATCCTAATAGTCCAGCACTTGAGGTCAATATGGCAAATCTCCACACCACACAGTGTTTTCCCTTTGGTGCTCAGATAGCCGGGATCTTTGTGATCCAAACACTGTCAGAAGACATCATGCTGAAAGTGATGTACTTGGCCTCATTAAAACTGTCGCGTAAGTCCCGAGCTAAAAATGCTAAAACAAACTAACAGCTGCCCATAAGCCCCATATAACCAATAACTGAGTAAAAGGCAATAGCTGATCCCTTATGCACTGAAGATGATTGTTCCAGGGGAATGTGAATGTCCATATCCTGAAGGGAGGAGAAATGGCCAACCAAGTCATACAGATTATTATTTGAATGGATGAACAGATCAAGACTACAGAATGTGGACAGTTTGACTCCACCCATTTCCTCCATGAGCTCCCAGGCTTGGTGGCTTTGAATGCAATGTGTAAACCTGATAGTTCTTGGCCAGGAGAGAAGAGACAGCTATGGAGAAGGTGATTCCCAAAGTGATTATACGTAACAGCAGGTTAATATCCCAGGGCGAACCGAGGAACAGGAACACAGTGAGTGAAGCTCAGCTTGATGGAGACCAGGAGGAGGAAGCTGAGGACCTGTTATTGCTCTTACAATGGTTGTTCTGGAGACACATAATGAAAACACCAATATTATCAGCGTTATTAAGGAAAATAAAACATAGACAAAATGAGAAAATACTGGAAACTGGACCATTTGAGAGGATAGAAAATCCACGGTCTTGGCTATACACTGATTCTTCTTGTTATTGGGCCACTCCATGTCTGGGCTCTAAAGGCAGTTTCCACTGTCTGTGAAGATAAATCCATGATATCAGCAATGTAATAAGAGACTGCCATACAGTATTTATCTATTTATAATTAGACTGAATTAACTTGTTCCTGCTCCTCTTTTCCAGCTTGTCTCCTACACCTTCATTCCAGCTAGGTCTCCTTGCAGTCCCCTAGTACTGTATCACACTTAGACATCTATGCAGCTTTTTGATCATCAAGACAGAAATATCTGGGTATTAACTGAGTAGGTTGGACTGGTTGGACCTATGTCTTTATTCAACCTCAAATTAGTATCTAAAACTATTTGAGCTGCAGCTCCAAACACTGACACTGCTCTGTGCCTAGGTGGGCTTTATTATATCATTTTTAACAAGTTATTTTGGGTTAAAAAGAAAAATTTTGTTCAAGTTTATACCCTCTTTACAGACCCTAACATCCATAGACACAACAAAATGTACAGCTTCCCTAAACCACCCAACTAGAGCTGGCACAACTTCTACAAAAAGTTTGAAAGTCCGAAAACGGACCCTACAGTCAAAGGGGGGTAAATAGTTTGGAAAGTTTCGAATGTGGTAAAACTTACCTTACAGGCCTCTGGGACCTGTGAAATGGTCTGGGGAACATGTCATGTGCGGAACAGCATAAAACCGGACCCAGGAGGGGGTCCTGGTTTCGTGCTGTGGGACCGCCGCAACTTCCGAAACAATCCAGCCAAAGTTCGGGGTCGCCACAGCTCAAACCAGACCCCCTCCTGGGTCCCTTACAGGACATTCTGCCCTAACAAGGGCCCTTTGGGGCTTAGGGGTCCCGCAGCTCGAACCGGGACCCCAGGTGCTCTTAAAAAGCCCTTGGAGGACGTATTTTGCTTTCTTCCATCTGGTGACAACCAACTCTGGCTGAGGCCACCAACCCCTATGAAGTACCTTCTGTGGACACCACAGGGGTACCTCCGGCAACCAGTGGTCCTCAACAAGGCCATGTTACCCACAAGCGCTGTCTTGATCCGACGTCTTTGTTCTTCACAGCTAGCGACACAACAGCACTGACGTTGCCGATGCCAGCGGGCTCACTGCGGCTGCCAGTGAGACGCTGGCACCCGCCAGCTTCAACGGAGCCGGTGTTGCTAGCCTCTTCTTTCTTTTGCCATCTACTGCGATGACTTCTGATGCTCCACGGAGGATTGCACCCTTTATATGGTTTGGCAGAAGGACCAAATCCAATTGTGATTGGTTTAGATTTCATATGCTTAAATCATATGATCACAAATCATCATATTGGCATAAAAGATTCAAATAATAATTGGTAATTTTGGGACATATAATTTCAAGCATGAAATCTTAACAATCCAATTGATTTGGTCCTTCTGCAAACCTATAAAAGAGCTGTCACCCTCCACGGAGCTCAGAAGTCAGTCACAGTAGATTGGCAGAAGAAGAGGCTAGCAACATCGGCTCCGTTGAAGCCTGGCATTTGGGGACTTCATTGGTGTTGGTGTTGCTAGCTGTGAAGACTCGTGATTAAGACTCGCCTTGTTGAAGTCCACCGGCACAGTAGGTATCCCTGGCGCCGCAAGGCTACTTCTCGGGGTTGGTGGCCTCAGTGGAGTTTGGTGTCACTGGATTGAAGAAAGAAGACGTCCGCCCAAGGGCTCTTTTAAGAGCCGACAGGGGTCCCTGCTCAAGCTGCAGGACCCCTTAAGCACCAAAGGGCCCTTGTCAGTCCACAAGAGCACTTTTTAACTGCCGCAAAGACACTTTATAAGTGCCGGGGAGTGGGTCCCAGTTCGAGCTGCGGGAACCCTTAAGCCCCAAAGGCCCTGCCAGGGCAACAATGGTCCTTGTAAGGACCCGGGAGGGGTCCCGTTTCGAGCTGCTGCTGGACCCCCGAATGTCCGATCCTGCGGGATTGTTGGTCCGTTCTGCAGTAACGTAAGCGGCCGTTTTTTGGGAATATCCTGGCCTCGTTTGGGGTTTTTTGGAGCGGCCGGGTTTGAGGTGTGCCGAACGTTAGAATATCCTCGTAATCTCGAATGTTCTAGATTTCCGACAATAGTCCCACGAGTCACCCGGAAATCGTACGAGTTCGGTCCAAACTCATAAAGTTCGGCTCGAATTCGGGTTTGGTTTTTTGAGTCCATCCCTACTACCAACACCATGCCCATACAGCAACCTTTACAAGTGAGACAACACATCACACATGCACACACAGGATATTGATACCAGCTGTTATCCTTGTAACCAACTGTCCAGAAAAGAAATCCAGGCACCACTGATGAGTTTCTATCAGCATGTCATATTCTAGCAGGGCATTCCTTACCCATGCACCTTCATAGAAAAGAATAAGTGCAGACTCACCTTTATATTAATGTGGATTAAGCTTTATTTCGTCCCAGCAATTCACCGGTTTGCAGTGTTTCATGCCATCAATAATGTGAACACCAAAGCCCTAATAGGGAAAGTCTGGGAAAGGCAAACTGGTAATTTACAGGTCAGATTAGTCTATCATTGAATTCTGGGACAAACAGAAATTGGAACCAAAGGAAGAAAAGAAGAAAAGTCAGAACCAGAAGCAACATTAATCCACAACGTGACCATTGTACAGGATTTTTTAATAGGAGGTGCAAATTTTCTGAGCTGTTAATGTTGCCTCAACCAATCAAATTTTACCTCAACAATGTTCTATTACAGAAAATATTTGAAAACTTCTGATTGGTTGCTGCAGATTAAGAACACACAAACTTTTTCTTGCCCTTATCCTTTTTCTATATTTTGCAGTCTGCCAGATTCCAGGAATAAGATCCCTTTTGCTCCCAGTTCTCCTTTCACCAGATTTCCCTTAGTTCCTCATGTCCTGTTTAGCTTTGCACATAGTATACTTTTCCCCTCTCTCTGTGCCCAGTCCCTTATGGGGTGCATTTGTTCTCAGATTTTTTTGTAACAAATACACAATTCGGTGACCAAAATAAATTCAGTGGTAACAAAAAAATAACATTTAGTGGACAAAAAACAACACTTTGTGGGACAAAACTATATTTAGTCAAAACCAAAAGAGGTTTCTGGGTAACAGACACTTCATTCAATCAAAATCAAACATTTTGAGACATACCTATATTTTAGTCGACCAAAAGAAATTTGGTGGTAACAAATACTTTAAGTAAAAAAACTAATGTTTTGTTTAGAAACTATATTTTAGTTGACTAAAGAAATTTGGTGGTAACAAAACATATTTAGTAGACAAAAAACAACTGTAGCACCAAAATGTTTATTTGTGATGACCCAAAATCTTTTTTTTGTGACCAAAATGTACAGTGGATTGAAACAGAATATTTTTTTGTATAAAAAAAGTGCTGAAAAGAAACCATTATGCTGGCAAAAAATAAACTTCTGTACACTAAATACATCTTGTACGATAAGTGTATGGTTTTTGTACCACAAATGACTAAGGAAAAACAGTATACTTTTTGTCTTAAAACTTTTATTTTGGTAATGGTAACATGGCAAACTTTCCTTTAAATCTTTTTTTTTTAAAAAAACCTGGTAAATTGTTTGCTTTCCCCTTTAATCCCTTTAGAAAAAATGTGTAAACTTAATGACTCTCTTGCTCAAAATATATTTCCCTTTAATAAGAAATATCTGTATATGATCCACTTTCCCTTAAAAATGGTAATTTCCATGCATTACCTAAATAATTCTGGTAAATGGAAAACTTTTTTTTTTAATCTCTGCTGTAAGAAAATACATCTAAATTATACCCCTTAACCTTGGGAAATAAATGTAAAAAAATAAATCCTCTCCCCATGTGGCTGAATTCTGATGAAAAGAGGGATGGAAAGGAAGAAAAAGACTTTAAAACCTTTAAGGTCGAGGGAACGGAAAGGGCCTTTAGGATTATAAAAGCTGTAACAAGGAGTGTAAGAAAGCAATCAAACTAGCTAAAATTAATAATAAGTTAGGATAGCTGAACAAGCATCACTAAGCCCTAACTTTTTTAAGTCATATTAATAGTAAGAAATGAGGACTGAGAGGGCGCTGTGCGTGTTTCCTTGTTTTAGTTTTACTCTCTATGTTTAAGACTCTCTATGTTTACTCTCTATGTTTAAGACTGTCTCTATAGTTAATGTAATGTCACAGCAAGGCCATGTGTTAGCCTGTACTGTTTATAGTAAAATTAAAATAATGACATTATGTGGTCAGTTCCTTGGTGCCTGGGCACTACCTTCTGAAAGCCTCACCATTTGAGGCAGCAGAACATAACATGGTGTCAGAAGATTTTACCTGCACAGCTACTAGCAATGGGAACATGAGCTCCATTCAACAAATACTTAAATCAGTCCTGAAAATTACAGATCTGCTTCACAGGACCTGCGCTCCCCCAGACTAAGGCAGCAGTACTGGACGGCATCAACACTGCACATCGTCTCCCATATAACTAGATACTATAGTCTCTGCATTGCCATGACCATTCCACCCTCCACAGCCCATGTGTATGAGTGACAATCTGTCCTGAAACTGGTGCAGATGGGCCCAGAGATTTACTCTGCACCTTACAGCAATAGGGCTGGATCAGAAGTCCTGAAACCCACAAGATTGCACTATTGTTTCACTGGCACTGGAGATGTGGCACTGAGATATATAACACCATGGGGATTGCACTATTGTTACAGCTGCACTGGAGATGTGGCACTGGATCTTACACACCATGGGGATTGCACTATTGTTACACTGCACGGAGATGAGGCACTGGAGATATATAACACCATGGGATTGCACTATTGTTACACTGCACGGAGATGAGGTACCTGGAGATATAACACCATGGGATTGCACTATTGTTAGCAGCTGCACTGGAGATGTGGCACTGGAGATATATAACACCATGGGGATTGCACTATTGTTACACTGTATTGGAGATGAGGCACTGGAGATATATAACACCATGGGGATTGCACTATTGTTACACTGCACTGGAGATGAGGCACTGGAGATATATAACACCATGGGGATTGCACTATT
>JAACNH010002961.1:0-33055 GCA_019447015.1 Hymenochirus boettgeri
GAAAATAAACGATTTTCTAAAAACTTAAGTAGACAATTTTTGAAAATCGAAAATCGAACTTTCCGAAAATTTCAAAAATTCGAAAACGGAACTTAACTCAACAGTTTTGAACATGTCTAATAGGCACCTTTAGTATCTCTGACCACTTCCATTGCACCCTCTAGATAAAAACTGATGAATACACAGGGGCATTTCTGTTTGATAAACAAAGTGTGTAAAATGTAACATCAAATATGAAAACTCAGGGACAACATAACCCAGTTTTATATTAAATACGGTAAAATTTATTTTAAATGCCCCTTTAATCACAATTCTCTTTTCTGTTTCTCTGTTTAGATTCAATTCCTGCCTCGATTTCCCCTTTACTGACCTCTCACACAGCAGACAATGTGCCCTGTAAATGAAGCACAAACCTATTACTTCTACCAACGCGGGGCGAGGCGGCGAAGGTTAAAGCTTTTCCTATCAGAAATTTCTATTCTGTTATCCGCAGGTTATTGTAAATCCATCTGTTGTCTTTGTTTAGGTGACTGCTCCCGGCACAGACAATTAAACGCAGATATTTCAGAAAAATTACCCCCCGAGTAGAGACCTTGGTATGATCCTCACAAATAAAAGTACCAAGTACCTCAAGCTTCAATTTTTTCTTCTGACACAGAAACCAGTAGGGCAGCTCCAATTAAATGATAACTAAAGGCATTATAAGACATTATGAAAATCATTCTGTTGGATTAGGGGTCACATTTGAAACCGGTGGTTAACATTTTTTTACTATATTTATTTTAGTATAACAAAAAGGAATATGATAATATTGACCATGATAAAGCACAACGAGACCTGACAATTGCAGTCTTTGATTGACCCTCATTTTATCCAATGACAAGAAGGGGAACCTCTCCGACTTGTTTCCTGGTCCTTAATGTACTTCCTGTTTCATGTACTTCCTGTTCCTTAAAGTACTTTCGCTATTTCACAGATTCAATTGGTCACATCTTTGTTCAGAAATAGATTTCAAACAAAATATTGATTTTTTTTTTACATGGCACTCTTTGTAACTACGTTTCCACAATCGTTTGCACCAAAAATGTTGTTCTCCTTTAAGTTATAATATTTACACCTTGATTATAATCACTTTATTCAAACCCTTATTATTTCCATAAATTATAATTATTATTATGGATTTATATAGCGCCAACACCTTCCGTGGTTCTTTACAATTACATAGTCCTACAGTACATACAGGTAATACAATAATGTAATAATGTGTTTATTACTTATCGTACCTGTAATATTGAACATTGCTGTGATTCATTATAAACAAAGGACACACAAACACACACATATATACACAATAGCTTGGATTGTATCTGAGTGTGTACAGTAAGAATGTGCAGTGCTGTATCTGTGTCCATAGAAATATAACAAATCTTTATAAATAAATAAACTGTACAGTGACCCCCCCCTCCCTACCCTTCTATATGGGTCAGTTCATGATTTTCTATTTCTGCGGACTAAATGGCCTGAAATGGATATGTAGTAACTGACGGCCTTGGGTACATTCAGACAAGACTAGGACAAGCTTGTTTAAACACAATTAACCGAGCCGCTATCTCTGCTTTCCCATGTGTCGCATCACAATAGCTAATTATTCTCAAGCTATTTTAAATTAATAAAATATGCAAATGAAGATCTAGCTAGACAGCTGGGAGGGGGGAGATAGATAACGTTCTCACAACTGGACAAAGGGCAAGGAAATGAATATTGACTATTATTGGAACCATTCTGCAGCCCGATGTCTTCATCTTTTATTCTGATTGGACAAAGATTATACCGGGGGAAAAATAGGAGAATCTGATTGGATAATGATGTCATTATAAGGACATCTCGGTACACTTATCGATAATTCAGCTTGTATTAGTTGGTCAGCTTTAAAAACAGGAATTGTTTTTGTGGTTGGCCACCACCGATGTCGACCTTAACTACTTTACCTTTACTATTTACCTTTACTACTTTATCTTTACTACTTTATCTTTACTACTTTACCTTTACTACTTTACCTTTACTACTTTACCTTTACTATTTACCTTTACTACTTTATCTTTACTACTTTATCTTTACTACTTTACCTTTACTACTTTACCTTTACTACTTTACCTTTACTATTTACCTTTACTACTTTATCTTTACTACTTTATCTTTACTACTTTATCTTTACTACTTTATCTTTACTACTTTACCTTTACTACTTTACCTTTACTATTTACCTTTACTACTTTATCTTTACTACTTTATCTTTACTACTTTACTTTTATTATTTATCTTTACTACTTTACCTTTACTATTTACCTTTACTACTTTATCTTTACTACTTTACCTTTACTATTTATCTTTACTACTTTATCTTTACTACTTTACCTTTACTATTTACCTTTACTACTTTATCTTTACTACTTTACTTTTATTATTTATCTTTACTGCTTAACCTTTACTATTTACCTTTACTATTTACCTTTACTATTTACCTTTACTACTTTACCTTTACTACTTTATCTTTACTACTTTATCTTTACTACTTTACTTTTATTATTTATCTTTACTGCTTAACCAACCAACCATACCAACAGTGAAGGGGAAAAGCAAGACAGGAGAAAGAACATGGTCATCCCATATGTAGCAGGGGTGTCTGAGAAATTAACAAGAATTTTCAATAAACACCGTATCCCTGTCTGCTTTAAACCGAGCAACACGCTGAGGCAGCAACTGGTACATCCGAAAGACCCAATACCGAAACACAAGAAAAGTGAAATCATATATGCAGTGCAGTGCATGAAGAATGCCTGATTGTGTATGTGGGGGAGACCAAACAGCAACTGCATCAACGTATGGCCCAGCACAGAAGAGCCAATTCCTCGGGTCAGGACTCACCGTGTACCTGCATCTTAAGGATAAGACATACCTTTGAAGATTGTAATGTTAACATATTGGCAAAGGAACATGACTGGTTCAAGAGAGGTGTTAAGGAGCCATTTTATGTAAAATAAAGAAACAAGCCTAATAGACGGTGGGGGGGTTCGACACCATCTGTCTGCCATGTACAATGCGTGTTTTAAACCCTTACTCTGGGCTTCCTATAACACCTCTTAGCCACTGTCTAATCACGCCCTTAACACCCTGGCTGTGATATGCTAATTGGGATTTTCCAGGGTACATAAGTGCCCAGATTCTTGTACAAGTCATTCTGAATTGAGAAAGCCAGTCGGATGACTAGCGAAACGTCTTCAAGAACTAAACTTCAAGTCCAGTTGAATTAATTGAATACAACAGATTTACTGCTTAACCTTTACTATTTACCTTTACTACTTTATCTTTACTACTTTACCTTTATTATTAAACTTTACTACTTTATCTTTACTACTTTACCTTTACGACTTTACCTTTGCTATTTACCTTTACTGCTTTACCTTTACTGCTTTACCTTTGCTATTTACCTTTACTACTTTACTTTTACTACTTTACCTTTACTGCTTACCTTTACTATTATTCCTTTACTATTTACCTTTACTACTTTAATTTTACTACTTTACCTATATTATTTACCTTTGCCACTTTACCTTTACTACTTTGCCTTTACTACTTTACCTTTACAAAATTACCTTTACTATTACCTTTACTACTTTACCATTACTAAATTACCTTTACTATTTTAACTTTACTGCTTTACCTTTACTATTTACCTTAATTAAATTACCTTTACTATTTATCTTTACTATTTTACCTTTACTATTTACCTTTACTGCTTACCTTTACTACTTTAACTTTACTATTTAGCTTTACTACTTTACCTTTACTACTTTAACTTTACTATTTAGCTTTACTGCTTTACCTTTACTATTTACCTTTACTATTTACCTTTACTGCTTACCTTTACTATTTTAACTTTACTATTTAGCTTTACTACTTTACCTTTACTGCTTTACCTTTACTACTTTACTTTACTATTTTCTCTGTACATTTACCTTAACTACCATTATACAAATTTACCTTTACATTTTAACTTTACTTGCTTAACCTTTACTATTTATCTTTACTATTTTACCTTTATTATTTACCTTTACTACTTTACCTTTACTGGTTTAACTTTACTATGTACCTTTACTGCTTACCTTTACTACTTTAACTTTACTATTTAACTTTACTACTTTACCTTTACTGCTTTACCTTTACTATTTACCTTCACTACTTTACTTTTACTATTTTGCCTGTACTATTTACCTTTACTGCTTTACCTTTACTATTTACCTTAACGGCTTAACCTTTACTACTTTATACCTTTACTACTGTACATTTACTATTTACGTTTACTACTTTACTTTTACTAATTCACCTTTACTATTTACCTTTACTACTGTACGTTTACTATTTACATTTACTACTTTACCTTTACTATTTACCTTTGCCAATCTACCTTTACTATTTACCTCCACTATTTACCTTTGCCAATTACCTTTACTATTTACCTTTACTATTTACCTTTACTACTTTACATTTATTATTTGCCTTTACTATTTACCTTTACTATTTACCTTTACTACTTTACATTAACTATTTACCTTTGCTATTTGCCTTTACTATTTACCTTTACTACTTTACATTTACTGTTTGCCTTTACTACTTTACATTTACTATTTGCCTTTACTATTTACCTTTACTATTTACCTTTACTATTTTTTTTTTTTATAACATTAAATTTTTATTGCTTTTTTTTCAGATATTAAATAAAACATTTCATATACATTCAACCATTATCACATGGTTATGCTTACATTTATAGTGCAATATCGCTTAGATAACACATATACAATAAACATTTAAAACTTTCATTACATTGTATAAGAGCTTTGGGCATGGTGAACAGTGGTGGGATAAACATATCTTTCTCTCCTCTTTCTTTTACTAGGAGGAACATAGTAAAAAGAGCGGTTTCTTCTATATAAGGTTATCCTGTTTTCTTTATCCTTTTTCCTTTCTCTTTAAATTTAGGACCTATCATCAATGTACCACATTTCCCCACGCTCTATAAAACTTTTTAAGTTGTTTTGTGTTATGTAGAAGGTTTTTTCGTATCTCATATTTTCTGATAGGATAGTGGTAATTTGCTCTACTGAAGGTATCTTTGAGGTTCCCCAGTATCTGGTGATTAGTTGTTTCATTATAATACATAGGTGATAGATTATTGTCTTTTGTGAGGGTGGGAAAGGTTCAGGTTTATGTTTAGCAGGGCTAGTGCTGGATTTGGTTTCAATAGATTGTTTAGTAATCTATTGAAAAATAGAACATCTGGTAAACCAAACTTTTTATCTGGGGCATGTCCACCATAAATGTAAGGGTCCCCTGGTGTGTACATCCTCTCCAGCACAGAGGCAACAAGTTTCGAACCACTAGTATCAAGGTGGGATGTCTATAGAATCTTAATGCTATTTTTTATTAATCTCCCAATGTTTAATAGACTTAGACATTTTGAATGTTATATTAAATGCATTGCACCATTGTTCTTGGGAAAAAATTGCAATTAAATAAATCAATTCCCCCACTTGGACAAACACACCATGTTCTCCTTTACTATTTACCTTTACTACTTTTACATTTACTATTTACCTTACTACTTTCATTAACTATTACCTTTACTCTACTTTACATTACTTACTATTACATTTACTATTTACCTTTACTACTTTACATTTACTATTTACCTTTACTACTTTACATTTACTATTTACCTTTACTACTTTACATTTACTATTTGCCTTTACTACTTTACATTTACTATTTACCTTCACTATTTACAATTTAAATTGACTTTCACTACTTTACCTTTACTGGAACAATAGTAGAAGCAGGGAGACTCAGGCAAAATATAGCTTGCAATTCAGAGTGAATGTAATGCTGCTTAAACAGGGTCACAACATGTTTCGAACGTTCAAGCGTTCAAGAACGCTTTACTATTTACCTTTAATACTTTACATTTACTATTTACCTTTACTATTTACCTTTACTACTTTACATTTACTATTTGCCTTTACTATTTACCTTTACAATTTACCTTTACTATTTACCTTTACATTTACCGTTTACTATTTACCTTACTATTTTTTACCTTTCCTACTTTACATTTACTATTTATTTGCCTTTACTATTTTCACCTTTACTATTTACAATTTAAATTGGACTTTCACCTACCTTTACCTTTACCTATTTAACTTTAGCTCTTTACATTTACTATTTGCCTTTACTATTTACCTTTACTATTTACAATTTAAATTGACTTTCACTACTTTACCTTTACTATTTAACTTTACTACTTTACATTTACTATTTACCTTTACTATTTACAATTTAAATTGACTTTCACTACTTTACCATTACTATTTAACTTTACTACTTTACATTTACTATTTACCTTTACTATTTACAATTTACATTGACTTTTACTACTTTACCTTTACTATTTAACTTTTCTACTTTACTTTTACTATTTGCCTTTACTATTTGCCTTTACTATTTACCTTTACTACTTTACATTTACTATTTGCCTTTACTATTTACCTTTACTATTTACAATTTACATTGATTTTTATTACTTTACCTTTACTATATAACTTTTCTACTTTATTTTTACTACTTTGCCTTTACCTGTTTACCTTCATTTCTTTACATTTAATTTGAAACTTTTGCTGAGGTGCTGATAAGTCTCAGTTACATAACAGGGAGCCCAGTCATATTGTCACATGTGCTCACTACATATAAACATGCATGTAAAATAATTATTGCTTCTACAGACAATCTTGCAGCAGGTAGATAACATTGATTCAATGGATGGTAATAAATTTTCATTATCAACCACCAAACCTAAATGTTCCATGTTAATCCAGTGTAATAATTGTTTTGGGTCAGTCATTCCCAATACACATCTTCCCTATACAAGACATGAGGACATTGCCTCTGTCACTGTCGGACTCCCCATGTGTTGCATTAACATCTCCCTGGTTGACAATTAATATCCATCAGTTTTATTCTATATTGTCTTCAATCAGATCTTGTGCAATGACTTTCTGGTCCACATATAATTCATATACTAGTCTAGTTATCATTGGCTTCCATTACTCATGCAGGTTATATCTGTTTACCCAGACTCCTCTCCACTTATAACTAATATTCTCATACTGTACTGTCCAGGAAAAACAATATGGCAGCTTCCACCCCTATGTACATAAATGATAAAGCTTTATTGGATATATAAATGGAAACAGATCCCTATGATTAAACCCCGTTTATGAATGGAACTACTCACTCTAATTTTAAGCAAGACCAAAAAAGTTTACACCACACACACAGGGCAATTACCAGATGATGCTGGGTGTATCGGCCAATCGAATAATAATAATGATAATTATCACAATAACGAGATCATTATAAATAGGAAACACGCTTTGTTACTTTGTTATATTTTACAAGAGGAAGGAGCTTGGTCTGTGTATAATTGAGGGGGGTTATTACCGAGGGGTCTGTGTCTAGATTGAGGGGGATGATTACAAGAGGTTCTGTGTATAGATTGGGGGGGATGAATTACAGAGGGGTCTTTATAGATGAGGGGGTGATTACAGAGGGGTGTCTGTGTCTAGATTGGGGTGGATGATTACAAGAGGGGTCTTGTATAGATTGAGGGATGATTACAGATGGGTCTGTGTATATATTGAGGGGGATGATTACAGAGGGTTCTGTGTATAGATTGGGGCGATGATTACGATGGTCTGTGTGTAGAATTTGGGTGGGGGGAGATTTACAAGGGGGGTCGTGTATAGATTGGGGGGGGATGATTACAGAGGGGTCTGTGTATAGATTTGAGGGGGATGATTACAATAGGGTCTTGTATAGATTGAGGGGATGATACAGAGGGGTCTGTTTATAGCTTTAGGGGGGGGATGATTACGAGGGTTTGTGTATAGATTGGGGGGGATATTACAGAGGGTCTGTTATAGATTTGAGGGGTATGATTACGAGGGGTCTGTTTATAGATTGAGGATGATTACAGAGGGCTTGTATAGATTGAGGGGGTGATTACAGAGGGTCTGTGATAGATTGAGGGGGATGATTACAGAGGGGTCTGTGTATAGATTGGGGGGGATGATTACAGAGGGGTCTGTGTATAGTTGGGGGTGGATGATTACAGAGGGGTCTGTGTATAGATTGGGGGGGATGATTACAAGAGGGGTCTGTGTATAGATTGGGGGATCATTACAGAGGGGTCTGGTGTATAGATTGATGGTATGATTCCAGAGGGGTCCTTGTATAGATTGATGGGGATGATTACAGAGGGGGTCTGTGTATATATTGAGGGGATGATTACGATGGTCTGTGATAGATTGGAGGGGGATGATTACAGAGGGGTCTGTGTATGATTGAGGGGATGTTACAGAGGGGTCTGTGTAATAGATTGAGGGGGATATTACAGAAGGGTCTGTGTATAGTATGAGGGGGATGATACAGAGGGTCTGTGTGGATTGAGGGTGATTATTACAGAGGGGTCGTGTATAGATTGAGGGGATGAATTACAGAGGGGTCTTGTGTATAATTGTAGGGGGATGATTACAGAGGTGGTCGTGTATAATTGGGGGTGATTTTTACAGAGGGGTCCTGTGTATAGATTGGGGATGATTACAGAGGGGTCTGTGTATAGATTGGGGGGGATGATTACAGAGGGGTCTGTGTATAGATTGAGGGGGATGATTACAGAGGGGTCTGTGGTATAGATTGAGAGGGGGATGATTCAGAGGGGTCTGTGTATGAGATTTGAGGGGATGATTAACAGAGGGGTCTGTTATAGATTGAGGGGGATATTACATAGGGTCTGTGGATAGATTGATGGGGATGATTAACAGAGGGGTCTGTGGTATAGATGGGGGGGGATGATTACAGAGTGGTTGTGTATAGATTGGGGTGGATGATTACAGAGAGGGTCCTGGGTATGATATTGGGGGGTGATTACAAGGGGTCTGTGTATATATTGAGGGGGATTATTACATAGGGAGGGGTCTGTGTATAGATTGAGGGGTATGATTACAGAGGGGTCTGTGTATAATGGTGGGAGATGATTACAGAGGGGTCTGTTTATAGATTGGGGGAGATGATTCCAGATGGGTCTGTGTATAGATTTGAGGGTGGAATGATTACAGAGGGGTCCTGTGTATGATTGGTGGGGATGATTACAGAGGGGGTTCTGTGGTAATAGATTTGAGGGGATGGATTACAGATTGGTCTGTTGTATAGATGGAAGGGGATGATACAGAGGGTCGTGTCTATGATTGGTGGGATGATTACAGAGGGTCTGTGTATCGATTGCTGGGGATGATTCCAGAGGGGTCTGTGTATAGATTGGGGGGATGATTACAAGAGGGTTCTGTGTATGATTGCGGGGGATGATTACAAGAGGGGTCTGTGTATAGATTGGGGGAGATTACCAGGAGGGGGGTCTGTGTAGAATTGAGGGGATGATTAGCGCGAGGGGTCTGTGTTAATTGGGGGGATGATTACGAGGGGTCTGTGTATAGATTGGGGGGAGATTACAGAGGGTCTTTGTATAGATTGATGGGATGATACAGAGGGGTCTGTGTATAGATGAGGGGATGATGGCAAAGATGGGTCGTTGTATAGATTGGGGGATGATTACAAGAGGGGGTTCGTGTATAGATTTGGGGGGATGGATACACAGAGGGGGCGTGTATAGATTGAGAGGGATGAATTACCGAGGGGTCTGTGTATAGATTGGGGGGTGGATGATTTACAGAGGGTCAGTGTATAGATTTAGGGATGATTACAGAGGGTGGTCTTGTGTATAGATTGGGGGGAATGATTACGAGGGTTCTTGTATAGATTGTGGGGTGATTACAGAGGGGTCCCTGGTATAGAATTGAGGGATTATTACAGAGGGTCTGTGTATAGATTAGGGTGGATGATTAATACAGAGGGGTCCTGTGTATAGATTGAGGGGGATTAACAGAGGGGTCTGTGTATAGATTTGGGGGATGATTACAACAGAGGGGTCTGTTGTAAGAGATTGAGGGTGATGAATTACAGAGGGTTTCTGTTATAGAATTGGGGGGGGATGATTACAGAGGGGGTCTGGTGTATAGATTGAGGTTATGATTACAGAGGGGTCTGTGTATAGATTGAGGGGGATGCATTACAGAGGGGTCTGTGTATAGATTGGTGGGGGGGATATTACAGAGGGGTCCTGTGGATAGATTGAGGGTGAATGATTAACAGAGGGGGTCTGTGTATAATGAGGGGATGATTACAGAGGGGTCTGGTGTAGATTGAGGGGTGATGATACAGGAGGGGGTCTGTGTAAGATTTGGGGGGATGATTACAGAGGGGTCGTGTATAGATTGAGGGGTAGATTACAGAGGGGTCTGTTGTTGTATAGAATGAGGGTGATTACAGAGGGGTCTTGTATAAGATTTGATGGGATTATTACAGAGGGGTTCCTGGTGTATAGATTGAGGGGGATGATTAAGAGGGTTCTTTGTAATATGATTGAAGGGATATTACAGATGGTTCTGGTGTATAAATTGATGGTGATGAATTACAGGTGGGTCGGGTATAGAATTGGGGGGGATGATTACCAAGGGTCTGTGTTAGATTGGAGGGTATATTAACAGATGGGTCTGTGTATAGATTGAGGGAATTTCAGAGGGGTCTGTGTCTAGATTGAGGGGGATGATTACAGAGTGGTCTGTGTATAATTGAGGGGGATGATTACAAGAGGGGTCTGTGTAGAGCTTGAGGGGGATGATTAACAGAGGGGTCCCTGTGTATAGATTGAGGGATGATTAAAGGGGTCTGTGTATGATTGAGGGGGATATTACAGAGGGGGTTCTGTGTATAGCTTGAGGGGGCTGATTCGAGGGGTCTTTGCTAGCACTTGAGGGGATGATTCCAGAGGGGGTCTGTGTATAGATTGAGGGGATGATGTACAAGAGGGGTCTGTGTCTAATTGCTGAGGGGGATGATACGAGGGGGGGTCCGTGTAACAACACAAATTTAAGAAATTTGAGGGGAATGATTACAGCGGGGTCTGGTGTTAGATTGAGGGGGAGGATTACAGAGGTGTCTGTGTATAGATTTGAGGGGGATGAATTACCGAGGGTCCCCTGTGTATAATTGGGGGGATGATTACAGGAGGGGTTCTGTGTATAGATTTGAGTTGAGGGGGATGAATTACAGAGGGGTCGGTGTATAGATTGGGTGGGGGTATGATGACGAGGTTCTGGGTGTTTTGCTCTCTTGAGGGGATGAATTACAGAGGTGTCTGTGTATAGATGGAGGGTGGATGATTACAGAGGGGTCTGTGTATAGATTGTTTGATGATTACGAGGTGTCTGTGTATATATTGGGTGGATGATTACAGATGGGTCTGTGTATGATTTGGGGGAGATTTACAGAGGTGTCTGTGTATAATTGGGGGAGATGATTCATAGGGGTCTGTGTATGATTGGGGGGGATGATTACGAGGGGTCTGTGTAATAGATTAGGGGGGATGATTACCGATGGGTCCTGTTATAATTGAGGGGGATGATTACAGATAGGTATGTGTATAGATTGAGGGGGAATGATTACAGAGGGGTCTGTGTATAGATTGATGGGGAAATGATTACATAGGGGTCTTGGTATAGATTGAGGTGATTGGGATGAATTTACAGGGGGTCTGTGTATAATTGAGGGGGGAGATTACGAGGGGTCCTGTGTATAGATTTTGAGTGGATTAATTACAGAGGTGTCTTTTGTCTAGATTTGGGGATGGATTACAGAGGGGTCTGTGTATAGATTGAGGGGGATGATTACAGAGGGGTCTGTGTATAGATTGAGGGGATGATTACGAGGGTTCTGTGTCTATATTGGGGGGGTGATTACAGAGGGGGCGTGTATAGATTGAAGGTGATGATTACAGAGGGGTTCTGTGTAATAGATTTATGGGGATGATTACAGTGGTCTGTGTATAGATTGAGGGGGATGATTACAAGAGGGGGTCTGTGTATAGCTTGCGGGGGATGTTACAGAGGGTCCTGTGTAGAGATTGAGGGTACGTATACAAGGGGTCTATGTATAGATTGGGGGGATGATTACAGCGGGGTCTGTTGTATAGATTGAAGGGGGATGATTCCAGAGGGGTCGTGTATAGATTGAGGGGGAGATTACATGAGGGGGTCTGTGTTATAATTGAGGGGGATGATTAAAGAGGGGTCCGTGTATAGAATTGGGGGGGATGTTACAGAGGGGTCTGGGTATAGATTGAGGGGATGATTACCGAGGGGTTGTGTATAGATTGGGGGGGCATGATACAGAGGAGGGTGTCTGTGTAAAGATGGGGGTATGATTAACAGAGGGTCGTTGGTATAGATTAGGGGGGATGATTACAGAGGGTCTTGTTGTATAGATTGAGGGGCTTGATACAGAGGGGTCTGTGTAAATTGATGGGGATAAATTACAGAGGGGTCCTGTGTATAGATTGAGGGGATGATACAGAGGGGTCTGTGTATTAGATTGGGGGTGATGATGTACAAGGGGTCATGTGTATGATTGAGGGGTGATTACAGAGGGGTCTGTTATAGATTGAGGGGGATAAGTACAGAGGGTCTGTGTAATAATTGGGGTGGGATAACAGAGGAGGGGTTCTGTGTATAAGATGGAGGGGATGATTACAGATGGGTCTGTTTAAAAGATTGGGGTGTATGATTCAGAGGGGTCTGTGTATAGATTGAGGGGGATGCATAACAGAGGGGTCTGTGTATAGATTGAGGGGTGATTACACAGAGCGGGTCTGTGTATAGATTGAGGGGATGATTACAGAGGGGTCTGTGTATAGATTGGGGGGGATGATTACAGAGGGGTCTGTGTATAGATTGAGGGGATTATTACAGAGGGGTCTGTGTATAGATTGGGGGGGATATTACAGAGGGGTCGGTGTATAGATTGAGGGATATTACAGAGGGGTCCTGTGTATAATTGAAGGGTGATTATTTACAGAGGGGTCTGTGTATGATTGGGGAATGATACAAGGGGTCTGTGTATAGATTGGGTGGATGATTACAGAGGGGTCCTGTTTATAGATGGGGGGGGATGATTCAGAGGGGTCTGTGTATAGATTTGGCGGGGATTATCAGAAAGGTGTCTGTGTATAGATGAGGGGATGATACGAGGGGTCTGTGTATATATGAGGGGGGTGATTACCGAGGGGTCTGTTGGTATAGATTCGGGGGGGATGATACCGAGGTGGGTCTGTGGTATAATATTTAGAGGGGAATGATTACATATGGGTCTGTGTATAGAGTGAGAGGGGATATTACCGCGGGGTCTGTTTAGATTGAGGGGATGATTACAGAGGGGTTCTGTGTATAGATTTATGGGGAATGATTAAACGAGGGGTCTGTGATAGATTTTGCGGGTGGATTGATTACAGAGGGTTTCTGTGTAATATATTGGGGGGTATATTACAAAAGGGGTCTTTTTTTATAGATTGTGAGGGGGATGATTACAGAGGGGTCTGTGTATATATTGAGTGGATTGGAGTTACAGAGGGGTCTGTGTATAAATTGGGGGGATGATTAACAGAAGGGGTCCTTGCTATAGTTTAGGGGGATGTTACAGAAGGGGTCTGTGTAAGATTGAGGGTGGATAGGTTACAGAGGGTTCTGTGTATATATTGAGGGGATGATAACATAGGGGTCTGTTTATAATGAGGGGATGATTACAGAGGGTTCTGTTATAGATTGGTTGAGGGGGATAACAATGGTCTTTGTATAGATGAGGGGGATGATTACAAAGAGGGGTCTGGTGTAAAGATTTGAGATTGAGGATTGAGGTGATATTACAGGAGATAGTGGTCTGTGTAAGATTGAGGGGATTATTACAAGAGGGGTCTGTGTATAGATTGGGGGGATGATTAGCATGACAAAGAAAAAAAAAAAAAGGGGGTCTGTGTGTAATGATTGGGGGATGAATTACCAGAGGGTCTGTGTATCGTTGGGGGGAATGATTACAGATGGTCCTGTGTATAGATTGACGGGGATGATTACAGCGGGGTCTGTGTAATAGATTGGAGGGATTATACAGAGGGTCTGTGTATAGATTGAGGGTGATGACTACAGAGGGTCTGTGTATAGATTTGAGGGGATGATTACAGAGGGGTCCTGTGTTAGAGTGAGGGGGATGATTACAGAGGGGTCTGTGTATAATTGGGGGGATGATTACAGAGGGGTCTGTGTATAGATTGAGGGGGATGATTACAGAGGGGTCTGTGTATAGATTGGGGGGGTTATGATGTACAGAGGGGGTGTCTGTGATAGATTATGGGTGATTATTACATAGGGTCTGTGTATAGATTGAGGGGGATGAAATTCAGAGGGGTCTGTGTTAGATTTGGTGAGATGATTACAGCGGGGTCTGTGTATAGATTGGGTAGATGAGTACAGAGGGGTCGTGATAGATTGAGGGGGATATTACGGTGTTCTGTTGGGTCGTAGATTGGCTGGGGATGATTACAGCGGGTGTCTGTGTTATCGATTGGAGGGGGATAATTACCGAGGGGTCTGTGTATATATTGAGGGGATTATTACAGAGTGTCTGTGTAATAGAATTTGGGGGGGATGATTACAGAGAGGGTCTGTGTATAGATTGAGGGGATATTTACAGAGGGTTCTGTGTATAGATTGGTGGGGATGCTTACAGGAGGGTCTGTGTATAGATTGAGGGGGATGATACAGAGGGTCTGTGTATAGATTGGGGGGATGATTACAGAGGGGTCTGTGTAATAGATTTGAGGGGATGATTCCATGAGTGGTCTGTGTATGGAGATGGGGGCGATGGATTACATAGGGGTGCGTTGTGAAAGATTGGGGGATTGATTAAGAGGGTGTCTTTGTCTAGATTTGAGGGGATGATTACAGTGTGTCCTGTTTAAGAATTAGGGGGATGATTACAGATTGGTCCTGTGGATAGAATTGGATTTGGGGTGGGGGGAGGGGATGATTACAGAGGGGTCTGTGTATAGATTGGGGGGGATGATTACAGAGGGGTCTGTGTATGATTGAAGGATGTTACAGAGGGGTCCTGTGTATTAATTGTGGGGGGTATGATTACCGAGGAGGGGTCTGGTATAGATTGCGGGGATGATTACAGAGGGTCTGTGTATATATGTGGTGGGGGGATGATTCAGAGGGGGTCTGTATAGATTGTGGGGGGATGATTACAGAGGTGTCTGTGTAAATTGAGGCGTGTTACAGAGGGTCTGTGTATAGACTGAGTGGGGATGATTACAGAGGGGTCTGGTGTATAGATTGAGGGGGATATTACAGAGTGGGTCTGTGTATATATTTGGGTGGGATGATTACATAGGGGTCTGTGTAAGATTGAAGGGGATGATTACAGCGGGTGTCTGTGTAAATATATTGGGGGGGATTATTTACAGAGGGGTTCTGTGTATAATTGGATGGGTGATTACAGAGGGTCTGTGTATAGATTGAGGGGGATATAACAGAGGGGTCCGTGTGTATATAGATGTTTGGGGGGGGGTGGGAATGATTACAGAGGGGTCTGTGTATAGATTGGGGGGATGATACAGATGGGTCGTGTAAGATTGGGGGTGATGATTACGACGGGGTACTTTGTATGATTGGTGGAGATGAATTCAGAGTGGTCCTGTGTATATATTGAGGGGGGATGATTTACAGAGGGGTCCTTGTGTATATAGATTTGTGTGGGATGCTTACAGAGGGGTCCTGTGTATAGATGAGGGGGATGATACACAGAGGGGTCTGGTAATAGATTGAGGGGATGATTACAAGGGGTCTGGTATAGATTGGGGGGGGATGATTACAGAGGGGTCTGTGTATAGATTGAGGGGGATGGATTACATGAGGTCTGTGTAATAGATTGGGGGGTGGAGATTACAAGAGGGGTATGTGTATGATTGGGGGAGATTACAAGAGGGGTCTGTGTATAAGATTGAGGGGGATGATACAGAGGGGTCTGTTAATATTGGGGGATGTATTACAGAGGGGTCCGTTCCTGGTTGCTCGTGCCTTTTTCGTTTTTCTTTCTTTGATTGTTGATGATTGGGGGGATGAATTTCAGAGGGGTCTTGTAGGATGTTGAGGGTGATGATACGAGGTGGTCGTGTATAGATTGGGGGAGATGAAGTACAGAAGGGTCTTGTGAATAGATTGGAGGGGAATGATTACAGAGGGGTCTGTTTATAGCATTGGGGGTTGCTGATTACAAGAAGGGTCTGTGTATTAGATTGAGGGGATGGATGATCAGTAGGGGTCTGTGGTGTATAGATGAGTGGGAAGGGATGATACAGAGGGGTCTGTGTATAGAGTTGGAGGGTGGTAATGATACAGAGGGGTCCTGTGTATAGATTGAGGGGGATGAATTACAGAGGGTCTGTGTATAGATTGAGTGGGATGAATTTACAAGAGGGTTGTGTATAGATTGGGGGTAGATTACAAGAGGGGTTCTGTGGTACAGATTGGGGGAGCTGATTCACAGGGGGTCTTGTTTATAGATGAGGGGATGATTTACGAGGGTCCTGTGTATAGATTGGGGGTTTGAGTACGTTGGTAAGATAAGAATTACAGAGGGGTCGGCTTTGTAGAGATTGAGGGGGATGAATTACAGAGGTCTGTTCTAGTAAGTTGAAGGGGGATGATTACCAGAGAGGGGGTCTGTTGTATAGCGATGGGGGGGATGATTACAAGGGGTCTGGGTATAGATTGGGGGGCGATGATTACGGGTCAGTAGGATGGGATGATACGGGGTCTGTGTTAGTGGAGAATGATGAGGGGTATAATTGAAGAGGCTTGTATCGATGTGGGGTTGTATAAGAGGGTCTGGGGATATATACAGGTCTGTGATGTGGGGAATGATTTACAGAGGGGTCTTGTAGTATAATTGGGGGGAATGATTACAGAGAGGGGTCTGGTTATAGATTGGGGGAGAGTGATTACAGAGGGGGGTCTGTGTCTAGATTTGGGGGGGATGATTACAGAGGGGTCCTGTTGTCTAAGATTTGAGGGGGATGTTACAGAGGGGTCTGTGTATAGTAGGGAGGACAGGGTGATATGGGGGGATGATTACAGGGTCATTAGATTGGGGGACTACAGGTGGGTCTGTGTATAGAATTGAGGGAGATGCTATTACAGATAGGGTCTGTGTATAATTGAGGGGGAGATATTACAGAGGGGTCTCGTGTAATAGATTGGGGAATGGGATGATTACAGAGGTATGGTACTGTTGTATAGATTGGGGGGGATGATTACAGAGGGTCTGTGTCTAGATTGGGGGGATGGATATGATCAATGGGTTGTGGTATAGATGAGGGGATGATTACAGAGGGGTCTGTGTATAGGATTGAGGGGGATTGATTACAGAGGGGTCTGTGTATAGATTGGGGGGTGATGATTTACAGATGGTGGTCTGTATATATTGGGGAGATGATTACAGGGGGTCTGTGTATAGATGGGGGGTGATAATCACTAGGGGTCTGTGTATAGATTGAGGGGGATGGATACAGAGGGGTCGTGTTAGATTGGCGTGGATGCTGGGGGTCTGATTTCAGTTGGTGGGGTGATACGGGTGTGTAGATTGAGGGGGATGAGTTACAGAGGTCTGTGTATAGATAGGGGGGTGATTACAGAGGGGTCTGAGGGGTTGTGAGACTTGGAGGGGGCTGATTAAGCGGGTCGTATGTTGCCGGGGTGTTACAGTTCTGTGTATATAGATTGGGGGGGATGATTACAGAGGCGGTCTGTGTATACGACTTGAGGGGGATGATTACAAGTAGGGGGTCTGTGTATTAGATTGAGGGGAGGATGAGTACCAGAGGGGTCTGTGTATAGATTGGGGGGGATGATTAACAGGACGGGGTCTGTGTATAGAGTTGGGGATGATTTCAGAGGGGTCCTGTGTATAGATTGGGGGGGGGGAGATGATATTCAGAGGGGTTAGTGGGCAGTGTCTGTTATAGATGAGGGGGATGGATTTTACAGAGGGTCTTGTATAGATTGGGGGATGATACAGAGGGGTCTCTGTGTATAGATTGTGAGGGGGATGATTCAGAGGGGTCTGTGTATAGATTGAGGGGGAATGATACAGAGGGGGTCTGTTGTATAGAATTGGGGGGGGGGCTTGATTAAAAGGGGTCTGTGTATAGATTGAAGGGGGATGATTACAGAGGGGGTCGTGTTATGATTGGGGGGGGATGGCTTACAGAGGGGTGTGTAATAGATTGAGGGATGATTACAGAGGGGTCTGTGTATAGATTGGGGGATGAGACGAGGGTCTGTGTAGAATTTGGGATGGGTGGCTGATTACAGCGGGTTCTTCGTGTATAATGAGGTTAGCAGGGGGTGTATAGATTAGGGGATGATTACATAGGGGTCTGTGTATAGATTGGGGGGGATGATTACAGAGGGGTTCTGGTGATAGATTGAGGGGGATGATTAAACAGAGGGGTCTGTATAGATTGGGGGGATGATTACAGAGGGGTCCTGTGTATAGAGTGGGGGAGTGATAACAAGACGGGGTCTTAGTATAGATATATGGGGGGTGATGATTACAGAGGGTGTCTGGTATAGAATTGAGGATGATTACAGTAGGGTTCGTGTAATAGATTGGGGGGGTGATTACAAGGGGGTCTGTGTATAGATTGAGGGGATGTTAAGAGGGTCTGTGTATAGATTGGGGGGGATGGATGGGAAAGATTAGCAGAGGGTCTGTTATAATGAGGGGGATGATTAACAGGAGGGTCTGTGATAGATGATGAGGGGATATTACAGAGGGGTCTTGTGTTATGATTGGGGGGATTGAGTTACAGAGGGGCTTGTAAGAATTGGAGGGGGAGTGATTCAGAGGGGTCTGTGTATAGATTGGGGGATGATACAGGAGGTTCTGTGTATAGATTGGGGGATGATTACAGAGGGTGTGTTATGATTACTGGTCTGTTAATAGATTGAGGGAGATGATAACAGAGGGGTCTGTGTTAGTAATTGGGGGGGATGGATTACAGAGGGGTCTGTGTATAAGATTGGGGGGGATGATTACAGAGGGGGTCCTGTGGTATAGATTGGGGGGATTGTTACAGAGGGGCGTTGTGTGTAAGATTGGGGGGATGATTACAGAGGGGTCTGTGTATAGATTGAGTGAATGATTTACTTCAGAGGGGGGTCGTGGTATAGCTTAGGGATGAGGATGATTACAGAGGGTCTGTTATAGATGGGGGGATATTACAGAGGGTGTCCGATGTATAGATTGGAGGGGATGATTACAGAGGGGTCTGTGATAGATTGGGGGGGATGATTACAGGGGGTTCTGGTAAGTGGGAATACAGAGGTGTAGATTGGGGGATGCTTTACAGAGGGGTTGTGTAGTATCATGAGGGGATATATTAAACAGAGGGTCTTGTATAGATGGGGGCGATGAGACAGAGTGGGCTCGTGTTATAGATTGGGGGGGGGGGGGTATGATCAGAGGGGTCTGATAGTGAAATAGGGGATTAGTACAGAGGGTCTGTGTATAGATTGGGGTGGATGATGTAACGAGGGAAGTAGGTCTTGTTGTATAATGAGGGGGGATGATTACCAGAGGGTTGTGTTAAATTGGGGGGGATGAGTCGGGTCTCATAGAATTGGGGGGATGATTACAGGGGGTCTGTGATAGATCTGTAGGGATGATTACAGACGGGGTCGTGTATAGGGATTGGGGGGTATTACAGAGGGGCGGGGCGTGCGTGTCTCGACTTGGGGGGTGATACGAGGGGTCTGGGTATGAGTATGAGGGGATGCTTACAAAGCGAGGGTCTGTGTCATAGATTGGGGGATGATTCCAGAGTGGTTGTAGTGGGGGATCAGAGGGGTCTGTTATAGATTGCGGATGGGATGATTACAGAGGGGTCTCTTGTTAAATTGGAGGGATGATTTACAGATGGGTCGGTGTGTATGATTGAGGGGTGGGGGGATTGATACAGAGGGGTCGGGGATAGATTGGGGGGAGTGATTACAAGAGGGTCTGTGTATAGTTGGGGTGGTGATTACAGAGGGGTCTGTGACTAGATTGGGGGGATGATTACAAAGAGGGGTCTGATGTATAGATTGAGGGGGATGATTACAGAGGGGTCTGTTATATAGATTTGTGGGGCATGATTCAGACGGGGTCGTGTTAATTAGGTGATTCGAGGGGTGGTATGAGTGTTACAGAGAGGGTCTGTATAGATGGGGGGGATTGGATTACAGAGGGTCTTTGTATAGCATTTGGAGGGGCTGATTACAGAGGGGTCGGTGTATAGATTCGGGGGGGAGATGATTACGAGGGGTCTTGTGTATAGATTGGGGGGGATGATTACAGAGGGGTCTGGTGTATAGATTGGGGATGATTACAGGGGGTCTGTGTATAGATTGGTGGGGGATGAATTACAGAGGTGGTCTGTGTATAGATTGAGGGGGATGATTAACAGAGAGGGGTTGGTTATAGAGTAGGGGGATGATTACAGGGGGGTAGTGTATACTATTAGGGGATGAGTACAGAATGGGGTCTGTGTATAGAGATGGGGGAAATGATTACAGAGGGGGTCTGTGTATAGATTGAGGTGGATGATACAGAGTGGGTCTGTGTATAGATTGGGGGGGATGATTACGAAGGGGTCGTGTATAGATTGGGGGGGAGATATACAGAGGGTCTGTGTAGATTGAAGGGGGATGGAGTAAACAGGCGGTCGTTTATATATTGAGGGGAGGATTACCAGAGGGGTCTGGTATAGTTTGAGGGGGAGAGAGATTACAGAGGGGTCTGTGTAGAGATTGGGGTTGATAAGGTCGATGTACGAGGAGGGTGATTTACGAGGTCTGGTATAGATTTGGGTGGGATTATTACCGAGGGTCTGTGTATAGATTAGGGGAAGATTATACAAAAGGGGGTCTTTGTATAATGGGTTATTACCGATTCTGTTAGAGGGGGAGTGATTACAGAGGGTCTGTTTACCAGTGAGAATGATGAGGAGGGGTTGTGTAATTAGTGCTTACAGAGGGGGTCTGTGTATAGATTGGGGGAAAGATTACAGAGGGTCCTGTGTATAGATTTGGAGGGGGCGGTATTAACAGAGGGGTTTGGAGTTGGGTGATAAGAGGGTGGTAAGATTTGGGGGGATGATTTACAGAGGGGTTCGTGTGGTCATAGATTGGGGGATGATTGGAAGACAGAGGGGGTCTGTGTATAGATTGAGGGGAGGATTGATTACGAGGGGTCTGTGGATAGATTGGGGGGAGAATGATTACAGAGGTGTCTGGTATAAGATTGGGGGGGTGGATGATACAGAGGGGTCTGTGTATAGATTGGGGATGGGATTGATACAGGCTTGTTAGTAGGAACGAGGGTCTGTGTCTAGGATTGGGGAGGATGATTATCACGAGTGGTCTGTGTATAGATTGAGGGGGCAGGGATGATCGGGTTCGTGGTAATGGGTGTAGTTACATGTGTTGTAGTAGATTGGGGGGATGTATTACAGAGGGGCTGTGTATAGATTGTGGTGATGATTACAGAGGGGTTGTGTATAGATTGGGCGGGGGGGGGGATGATTTACAGGAGGGGTCTGGATAGATTGGGGGGAGATGATACAGAGGGTCGTGTTAATGAGGGGGATGTTACAGAGGGTCTGTGTATAGTTGAGGGGGATGATTACAGAGGGGTCTAGGGTATAGATTGAGGGGGGATGATTACAGAGGGTTAAGGAGCTAGGTCGTGATAGATTGAGGAGGATGATTACAGAGGGGTCGTGGTATGGATGTTTGAGGGGATGTTTTCACAGAGGGGTCTGTATAGTATTGAAGGGGGATGATTATTACAGAGGGGTTCTGGTGTATGATGGGGTAAGATTACAGAGAGGGTACTGTGTATAGATTGAGGGGGAATGATTACATGAGGGGTCTGTGTGGTAATAGTATTGAGGGGGATGATTACAAGAGGGTCTGGTGTATAGTATGGGTGGAGGGATGATACAGAGGGGTCTGTGTTATACGAATTTGTGGGGATTATTACAGAGGGGTCCTGTGTATAATTTGAGGGGGATTGATTCAGAGGGTCTGGTGTATAGATGGGGGGATGATTACAGAGGGGTTCCTGGGTATAGATTGGTGGGACGATTACAGAAGGGGTCGTGTGTAAGATTGAGGGGATGATACCAGAGGGGGTCTGTGTATAATTTGAGGGGGATGATTACGAGGTCTGGATAAGGGGTCAGAGGGCGTCTGTGGTAGATTTGGGGGGATTGATTACAGGCCGGAGGAGGTCTGTGTTATAGATTGGTGGTGGATTATCAAGAGGTTCTATTAGGGGGGATGAGAAAATGTATGCTTGATTATGATCTGGGGGTGATTACGGTTGGTGTATGTTGAGGGCTGATTACCGAGGCGGGGTCGTTGTATAGCTTGGTGGGGGATGATTAACAAGAGGGGTCTGGTGTCATAGATTGGGGGGATGTCGGGGGGTATAGATTGGGTGATGATACCGAGTGGTAGTGAGGTTTACCGGGGTGTGTTTATAGATTGGGGGATGATTACAGAGGGTCTGTGCATAGTTGTAGGGGGGATGATTACAGAGGGGGTCGGTGTTAGATGAGGGGATGGATTACAGAGGGGGTCTGTTTAAGATTTGAGGGGGGATGATACCAGAGGGGTCTTGTGTATAGATTGAGGGGATGAATTACAGAGGGCGTTGTGTATATGAGTTGAGGGGGATGATTACAGCAGGGGTTGGTGTATAGATTGAGGGGATGATTACAGAGGGGTTCTGTGTATAGATGAGGGGATTATGATACAGAGGGGTCTGTGTATAGATTGGGGGGATTGATTACAGAGGGGTCTGTTGATGCTAGTTGAGGTGGGATGACTTACACGGGGTCTGTTTTGTATAGATTGAGGGGGATGATTCAGACGGGGTATGTGTATAGATTGAGGGGATGATTACAGAGGGGTTTCTGTGTCATAATTGGTGGGTGATGATTCAGAGGGGTCTTGTGTACTGATTGAGGGGGATGATTACCGAGGGTCTGTTATACGCATGGGGTGGACAGACTTACAGCGGGGTCCTGTGTTAGATCTTTGGAGCGGTGAGGATTACAGAGGGGTCTGTGTATAGCTTGGGGGGGTATTACAGAGGGGTCTGTGGTAGATTAGGGGTTTCGAGGGGTGTTATAGATTGGGGATAACAGAGGGGTTGGTGTATTAGATTAGGGGGATGAATTATAAGAGGGGGTCTGTGTATAGATGGTGAGGGGATGATTCACAGCGGGGTATGTGTATAGATTGAGGGGGATGATTACACAGAGGGGTTTTGGTCATAATGGGGGGGATGATTACAAGAGGGGTCTGTGTATTAGATTGAGGGGATTGGGGGGTGATTACAGAGGTGCTGTTGTTATAGATTGGGGAGATGATTACAGAGGTGGTAGTGTATTCAGATTGAGGGGATGATTACAGAGGGGTCTGTGTATAGATTGAGGGGGAGGATTACAGAGGGGTCCTGTGGTATAAGTTGAGGGGGATGATACAGAGGGGGTATGTGTTAGATGTGGGGGGTGATTACAGATGGTCGGTTGTATACGATTGTAGGGGATGATATACGAGGGGTCTGTGTAAAAGATTGGGGAGTACAGGGTTCTGGTAGATGAGGGATGATACAGAGGGTTCTGTGTATAGATTTGAGGGGGATGATTACAGAGATGGGGTCTGTGTACTTAGATTGAGGGGGATGATTACAGAGGGGTCGTGTATAGATTGAAGGGGATTGGGATTACAGAGGTGGTTGTGTTAGATTGAAGGGATGAGTTACAGAGGGGGCTGTGTATAATTGGGGGGAGAGGTTGATGACAGAGGGGTTCTGTGTAGTAATTTGAGGTGGATGATCGTCATAGGGTCTGTGTTATAGATTGGGGGGAAATGATACAGAGGGGTTGTTGTGATAGATTGAGGGGGATGATTACAGAGGGCGTCGGTAAAGATTGGGGGCGATGATTACCAGAGGGGTCTGTGTATGAGGATTGAGGGGATGATTGCAGAGGGGTCTGTGTATAAGATTGTCAGGGGGGATGATTAACAGAGGGGGTATCGGTGTATAGACTTGAGGGGGGGGATGATTACAGAGGGGTCCTGGTATAGATTGAGGGGGGATGAGTTGCAGAGGCGGTCTGGTGTAATAGATGGAGGGGGAATGATTTACAGAGGTGTCGTTGTGTATAGTGGGGGGTTGCCATGGACAGAGGGGGTCTGTGTATAGATTGGGGGGGATGGCATTGAACAGAGGGGTCTGTGTATAGATTTGGGGGGATGATTAGAAGGGGATGTCGTGTATAGATGAGGTGATGATTAAGAGGGTTGGTGTATAATTGGTGGGGATGATACAGAGGGGTACTGTGTTAGAAGATGTTGAGGGGGATGATTACAAGCGGGGGTCTGTGTAATAGTAGTGAGGGGTATGATTACAGAGGTTCTGTTGTATAAGATTGGGGGGTGATTACAGAGGGGTCTGTGTATAGATTGAGGGGGATGATTACAGAGGGGGTCTGTGGTATAGATTGAGGGGGCTGATGAGATGGGGTCTAGGGTATAGGGGGGGGATGATTACAGAGGGGTCTGTGTATAGATTGAGGGGGATGATTACAGAGGGGTCTGTGTATAGATTGAGGGGGATGATTACAGAGGGGTCTGTTCTGTGTATAGATTGAGGGGGATGATTACAGAGGGGTCTGTGTATAGATTGGAGGGTGATGATTACAGAGGGGTCTGTGTATAGATTGGGGGGATGATACAGAGGGGTGGGGTCTGTGTATATAGTGAGGGGATGATAACAGAGGGGTCTGTGTTAGATTGAGGGGAGATTACAGAGGGTCTTGTATTATGAGGGATGATTACAGAGGGGTCTGTATAGTTGAGGGGGATGATTACAGAGGGGTCTGTGTATAGATTGGGGGGATGATTACAAGGGGGTCTGTGTATAGATTGAGGGGATGATTACAGAGGGGTCTGTGTATAGATGAGGGGGATGATTACAGAGTGGTCTGTGTATAGATTGAGGGGATGATTACAGAGGGGTCTGTGTATAGATTGAGGGGATGATTACAGAGGGGTCTGTGTATAGATTGAGGGGGATGATTACAGAGGGTGTGTATAATTGAGGGGATGGAGGTACAGATGGGCTGTGATAGATGGGGGTGATTACAGAGGGTCTGTGTATAGATTGAGGGGATGATTACAGAGGGGTCTGTGTATAGATTGGGGGGATGATTTACAGAGGGTCTGTGTATAGATTGGGGGGGATGATTACAGAGGGGTCTGTGTATAGAATTGGGGGATGATTACAGAGGGGTCTGTGTATAGATTGGGGGGATGATTACAGAGGGGTCTGTGTATAGATTGGGGGTGATGATTACAGAGGGGTCTGTGTATAGATTGAGGGGGATGATTACAGAGGGTCTGTGTATAGATTGGGGGGATGATTACAGAGGGGTCTGTGTATAGATTGGGGGGATGGATTACAGAGGGGTCTGTGTATAGATTGAGGGGGATGATTACAGAGGGGTCTGTGTATAGATTGAGGGGATGATTACAGATGGGTGATGTGTATAGATTGAGGGGATGATTACAAGAGGGGTCTGTGTATAGATGAGGGGATGATGATCAGAGGGGTCTGTGTATAGATTAGGGGGATGATTACAGAGGGGTCTTTGTATAGATATTTGGGATGAATTACAGAGGGGTCTGTGTATAGATTGGGGGGTGATTACAGAGGGTCTTGGAGTGAATGCGATAAGAGGGTCTGTGTATGATTGGGGGATGATTACAGAGGGGTCTGTGTATAGATTGAGGGGATGATTACAGAGGGGTCTGTGTATAGATTGAGGGGATGATTACAGAGGGGTCTGGTGTATAGATTGAGGGGGATGATTACAGAGGGGTCTGTGTATAGTTGAGGGGGATGATTCAAGAGGGGTCTGTGTATAGATTGGGAGATGATTACAGAGGGGGTCTGTGTATAGATTGAGGGGGATGATTACAGAGGGGTCTGTGTATAGATTGGGGGTATGATTACAGAGGGGTCTGTGTATAGATTGGGGGATGATTCAGAGGGGTCTGTGTATAGATTGAAGGATGATTACAGAGGGGTCTGTAAAGATTGAGGGGGATGATTACAGAGGGGTCTGTGTATAGATTGAGGGGGATGATTACAGAGGGGTCTGTGTATAGATTGAGGGGATGATACAGAGGGGTCTGTGTATAGATTGAGGGGATGATTACAGAGGGTCTTGTGTATAGATGGGGGGGGATGATTACAGAGGGGTTTTCTGTGTAGGATGTGGGGGATGATTACAGAGGGCTCTGTAGTAGAGTATTTGGGGGAAGCTGTGGGTGAATGTATCATTATGGAACCATAGGCAAGCACAGGGACCCTCTATATAATGATTGGGGGGATACAATATAAAAGGTATTACAGTATCTTTAAGCCACAATGGGATGATTGACAGGTGTTTATGTTATCCTATCAGTAATAAGGAAAGGAAGACGGAGAATAAACAGAAAGGAAACTTGACATTAATAATTATTACGGTTTGATATAATATTTAGTTATTTAAAGGTAGAAATCACCGACATTGCAAAATTCCTTTCACTCAGCTTCAGTCTTACTTCCCCTTTAAACCTCCAGTAAAATTCCTTTTCATTTGTAGCAGAGTTGGAACCTTAGCAACCTGCGGCATTGTGGGTAACTGTGTCTCCGTTTGTCCGGAAGCTGCCATCCTGCTCTCCCTATTACCGAGGGGCCATCTGTCTCCCTTTGGGTCGTTGGATAAGTAACAAGATGCATCTCTCTCTCTTATCAGCTGGGCAAACAGGAGGTTAAAATAGACTTAATGTGCTTCTGGCGAATGTTACGGTAACGATGAGAATGTCACAGTTCAGATGGGAACATATGGGGTAGAGATCAGATCACATGCTGAACATGATAGAAGAAATAGGAACATTAAAGGGAACATAAGGCTAAAAACGTTCTCTCATTAGCTAGTCACAAAGTAAAAATCTCACTACGTAACTTTTACTCCATTACCATCCACTTTACCATAGGGAGATACAAAGTATAATCTATTGAAGAGATCCTCTCTCTGCACTGAGCATGCCCGAGCTCAGTGGGTGAATGTAGCAAGGTTGAGGCTGTGCTCTAAGAACTTGGTGTGATAAAATAGTTAAATAGTAGTTAGCGGGTGAAGGCGAAGAGGCTACTCCTGTCATGGTACCAGAGCATACACACATCCACATGGACCTCCCAACACCTATGCATGGGGTCAGTCAAGCCCCTTCAGCTGTAGAAAGCCCTTTAATAAACCCAACACACCAGGGTACATTTCATGTGTCTGTCTCTTCGAAGGGTATGTGCTTCCTACTTATCCTTTATTGTCTTATGGGTCAGATTTAGATGTGTCGTTGTACTATGTCTATGTCTTACTATGTCTATGTCTTACTATGTCTATGTCTTACTACTATGTCTTACTGTTTCGTCTATGTCCTTCTATGCTAGTCTTACTATGTCATCTACTATGTCTTGTTCTATGTCTACTATGTCACTATTCTTCTATGTCAATCTCTTACTATGTCTATGTCTTACTATTTTGTCTACTATGTCTATGTCTTACTATGTCATGTCTACTTGTCAATGTCTTACTATGTCAATGTCTTACTATGTCTATGTCTTACTGTCTATGTCTTAACTATGTCTATGTCTTACTATGTCTATTTTTACAATGTCTATGTTTACAATGTCTATGTTTTACTATGTCAATGTCTTACTATGTCTATGTCTTACTATGTCTAGTCTTACTATGTCTATGTCTTACTATGTCAATGTCTTACTATTCAGTCTACATGTCTATGTTACTATGTCTATGTCTTACTATAGTCTTATATTTATGTCTTACTATGTCTATGTCTTACTATGTCTATGTCTTACTATGTCTATTGTCTACTATGTCAGGTCTTACTATGTCTATGTCTTACTATGTCATGTCTATTACTATGTCTATGTCTTACTATGTCATATGTCTTACTATGTCTATGTCTTACTAGTCTTGGTATGTCTTACTATTCAATGTTCTTTACTATGTCTATGTCTTACTATGTCTATGTCTTACTATGTCTTGTCTTACTATGTCTATGTCTACTATGTCTATGTCTTACATGTCTATGTCTTCACTATGTCTATGTCTTACTATGTTATGTCTTACTTATGTCTTCTTACGTATGATTTCCCATTCTGAAGACACTTTGTCCCATCACTCACTGACTGAAGAAGGAACAATGAGGTTCCTGGTACCCCACACACTCCAAGTGTCATTATAACTTGGGCCTTTGTAGAGTAAATCTACAACCATCTGGCAGATCCAGGTCCATCTCTCCTTTCACCGCTAATAATGATATTGAGGGAATGATAAGTATGAGAATGTCACAGTTCAGATGGGAACATATGGGGTAGAGATCAGATCACATGCTGAACATGATAGAAGAAATAGGAACATTAAAGGGAACATAAAGGCTAAAACGTTCTCTCATTTATAGCACAAAGTCAGTAAAATCTTCACTACAGTCACTTTTACTCCCTTACCATCCACTTTACCATAGGGAGATACAAAGTATACGATTGAAGAGATCCTCTCTCTTGCACTGAGCATGCCCGAGCTCAGTGGGTGAATGTAGCAAGGTTGAGGCTGTGCTCTAAGAACTTGGTGTGATAAAATAGTTAAATAGTAGTTAGCGGGTGAAGGCGAAGAGGCTACTCCTGTCATGGTACCAGAGCATACACACATCCACATGGACCTCCCAACACCTATGCATGGGGTCAGTCAAGCCCCTTCAGCTGTAGAAAGCCCTTTAATAAACCCAACACACCAGGGTACATTTCATGTGTCTGTCTCTTCGAAGGGTATGTGCTTCCTACTCATCCTTTATTGTATTGTCAGGGTCAGATTTAGATGTGTCGTTGTACTATGTCTATGTCTACTTGTCTATTCTTATAGTATCGTACTATGTCTATGTCTCTATGTCTATAGTCATGTCTTACTTATGTCTATGTTTACTATGTCTATGTCGTCTATGTCTACTATGTCAATGTCTTACTATGTCAATCTCCTTACTATGTCTATGTCTTACTATGTTCTATGTCTTACTATGCTATGTCTACTATGTCTATGTCTTACATGGTCAATGTCTTACTATGTCAATGTCTTACTATTTCTATGTCTTACTATTCTATGTCTTTACTATGTCTATGTCTTACTATTCTATGTTTTACAATGTCTATGTTTTACTATGTCAAATGTCTTACTATGTCATGTCTTACTATGTCTATGTTTATATGTAGTATTACATGTCAATGTCTTACTATGTCTATGTCTTTACATAGTTTTACTAGTCTATGTCTTACTATGTCTATGTCTTACTATTCTATTGTCTTCCTATGTCTATGTCTTACTTATGTTCTCTATGTCTTACTATGTCATGTCTTACTATGTCTATGTCTTACTATGTCTTGTCTACTATGTCAATGTCTTACTAATGTCTATGTCTTACTATGTCTATGTCTTAACTATGTCTAGTCTTCCTATGTCTATGTCTTACTATGCAATGTCTTACTATGTCAATGTCTTAACTACTGCTTACTGTCTTTCTAACTATGTCTATGTCTTACTATTGTCTTACTAATGTCTATGTTTTTTTACTATGTCTATGTCTTACTATGTCTATGTCTTACTATGTCTATGTCTTACTATGTCTATGTCTTACGATATCTCCCAATTCTGAAGACACTTTGTCCCCATCATCACTGACGATGAAGGACAATGAGGTTCCTGGTACCCACACACGATCCAAGTGTCATTATAAACATTGGGCCCTTTGTAGAGTAAATCTACAACCATCTGGCAGATCCAGGTCCATCTCTCCTTTCACCACGGCTAATAATGATATGTAGGGAATCTGGAGCATCCAATGAACCATTCCAACCTGGAGATTCCACTCCGGATAAAATAATATTACAAATAAGTAATATATAGTATAATGGATGTTTATGGAAATGTTTACACTGGGGCAAAAGGGTCAAAATGTCTAAAGGACAAGTGTTAGATCCCAAACGTTCTTGTGTTGGTTGGCGCCAATATATCCACTCAGCTGATCTTGTAAACGACCCCATAATCAACTGTGATTTACTGCCATGTCCAAACCATTGGACCCATCATCTTTGCCCAATAACAGACAATATTTCAGCCCCGTCAACCATAATATTGTCTGTGGCATTAAATAGCCTGATATATCGTCCCATCAGTACCTGCCCTAAGCATTACCCACCTGTAGACAGAAATGTGCCAGTCTGCTATTCATTGTGGAACTAGTTTATTTTCTTATGAATACACAGCGCTTACAATAGACAGACTTGCCTTAAGGTTCGTACACGCGTAAGATTTTGCCAACGATCCATGATCCCCGACACCGATCGCTACCCGTGATGAACGGCCATTTCGGCCAAGTATCGTCCATGTGTATGTATTCGGTCTGGGGTCGTTCGTTGATCCGCCTGGCGCGGGTAGCGCTCGGTGTCGGGGACCGTGGGTAAAATTGTACATGTGTAGGAAGCTTTAGTCCTGTATGTTCAACAATCTAATCTAAATGTCCAATAGCAGTAGATGATATTGTACAGAAATGTCCCATTGTCTGGGCCGTATTTATCCAGATCCCGTATCGACATTGTGCCTCTCGGTTAATTGGAAATGGAGTTGCCATTTGCAGACTTTTACATCAGCTATTAGTTGGCGTTAAAAAGTCGCACAAAAAATGTCGTAAACGTGATATTGAATCGCTTTGCGTGACAAACGACGCAGTTTAAAAGTAAACAGCAAGACCCTGAGACATTGATCATTACTGAACTACAACTCCAACTTGTAGCGTAAGAGGATTGTGGGAGTTGTAGTTGATAAGGACTGGAATGCATTTAGTTACAGTAAAGGTCAGGTGTTTCCTGTGGATAATCTCCCTGGAGGACTGGATGGTGAACTTTACATCAGTGACAATAATGTGACATCAAAATCCCCCCCACAGAGCCCCCCAGTGAGATCCATAAAGACACAATAAATACAGATACCCAGCCAACGGCAATTCATTTAGCCAGGAGAATTGTAAATCCTAGGGACCTGACCTCCTGTATTATAGCCCAATGTTGAAAGGTGTGTATGATGCAGGCTGTACGGTACTTGTAGCGTGAAGATTTCTTATGGTTTGGTTTTTAAAGGGAATAGGTGGTAACCCAGTATCTGTGTAAACACAAGCCTCCGCTCATCAAACTCATACACAATCCACAATCACACTGATACAGAAACACACACAGGTATACTGATACATACACTGACACATACACACACATGTATACTGACACACGTTTATTTATCAGTGTGTGTTGAATATGATCAGTGTAAATGTGTGAGATAACCAACTCCTCCTTTCAGCTGAGATGACATTTCTGTAGTCAAGCATGCTCAGTAATCACTATGAGTCAGCACTGGAAAAATGAAATTCCCATCATGCAATTCACACATACCAACTGTCACCATTCCAGTTACAGTAAAACTGTACACAGCAGAAAAGTTTATGATAATAAGGCACTTGATTGACAGATGAAATGTAAGTTGGTTCTGATTGGATAATTAGTCAATTCAGAGCTGGACCATGTGGTACAATTAATGTCCTGGTTGGGAATCGGTTGGTCACTGTGCACTCATGTATGATATACTTTCCATCCTCTTTAACAAGGAATTGCTTGGCAGTCCTACACATGATACAATCTGTGAAGGTCCAAAGGAGATTTACCAACATGTCCAATCTAATAAAGGGATTGTACAGGATCCATCTAGTTCCATGTGCAGGAAACCTGTACTTCGGTTTGGATCTGCACCCACCAGAATTATAATATTGCGGATGAAATTTCATAGGGTTACCTGTAGTCACTGTAACATTTCCCTATCATCCACAGACCAATCACCTTCAAGCTTTGGGGCCCCATGCAGCCTTTTCTCCTGCTAGTGGTTGGTGGTAGATAACAGCCAAGTGTTCCGATCAACAAATGATTCAGTAACATAGTAACAGTGCAGGCTGAAAAAAGACACTTCTACTGACTTCAATTCTATTGCCCCTAGGGGGGATCTAAAGCAACATTAATTTACCCCAGAAGGAGTAAATAAAATAGAACCTTTCCATCAATGGATACTAAATCTTCCATGTGTTTTTTGATTGCATGATGTCATAGCTCAGTGATGTCACAGGACCTTGTTTATAATTTCATTTTAAGACTGCACAATTAGTGTGCGAGGTATCCTTTCCTTACGAGGGATAGACTCAGATCTCTGCAGTGCATTTCTATTAATAATAATGTTTATTCTGCGTCTGTGTAACTTAGTACTTAGAACTGTTTCTCTCTCTCTGTGCTGAGACTCGGGCAGCTGGAGCTCAGAGTACAAAGAAATATAATAAATTCTTCTGTATCTGAGGCCTCGACCCATCTGCCTGCCTAGTGGGAATCAATCAAAGCTGGACAGGCTTCAAAGCCTTGGAATTCCAACGTACAGTGTAAAATTCAGGCTGCAGCCAGACATAGTAAGACATAGACATAGTAAGACATAGACATAGTAAGACATAGACATAGTAAGACATTGACATAGTAAGACATAGACATAGTAAGACATAGACATAGTAAGACATAGACATAGTAAGACATAGACATAGTAAGACATTGACATAGTAAGACATAGACATAGTAAGACATAGACATAGTAAGACATAGACATAGTAAGACATAGACATAGTAAGACATAGACATAGTAAGACATAGACATAGTAAGACATAGACATAGTAAGACATAGACATAGTA
>JAACNH010002962.1:0-33053 GCA_019447015.1 Hymenochirus boettgeri
TCCCTTATAATACATGAGTGGTACCCAGAGTTCCCTGTATAACTCAGTCTGTGTCCTTGTACCTTTATATAGACACAGAACTCCTCAGTGACTTCTAATATCCTTATAATTTACAGTAGGGGATACATTATTACAGTAATAGGTAAATTATAGCATTCTGATGTGACATGTTTTAAAGATCTGAGCAGATAGTAATGGTAATGTAAGGTAAGTGGGATTATTTGCATGTTAAGCACATTGTGTAGATCAACCTCAGGCACAATAAAGAGTAAATAAAAACTTGTTCACGAGAATCAGACAGAAACCTTTACAAAGCTCTTTGATTATTAAGAGGAATTCTAATAATTTATAGCAATCTATTAACCTAGTCCAACCTTTATACCCTACCCGTAATGTCTGTATAACAGTTACATAGTAACATAGTATTGGAGGTTGTATAAAGACATACGTCCATCTAGTCCAACCTTTATACCCTACCCATAATGTCTGTATAACAGTTACATAGTAACATAGTATTGGAGGTTGTATAAAGACATACGTCCATCTAGTCCAACCTTTATATCCTACCCATAATGTCTGTATAACAGTTACATAGTAAACAGAGTATGTGGAGGTTGTATCCTAAGACCATAAGCGGTCCATCTATTTCAACCTTGATACTACCTTACCCACTAAAGTTGTCTGTAAGTAAAAACAGTTACATAGTAACCAGAGTATTAGGAGTTTGTTATAAGAATAACATCCGATCTAAGTCCACCTTTATACGCCTAACCCATAATGTCTGTCATAACATGTTACACATGGTACGCATGCGTATATTGGTGCGGTTTATTATAAAGTGACATACGTCCAACTAGTCCAAACCTTTATACCCTACCCGATCATGTCGAATATAACCAGTTAAATACATAGTACCATAGTATTGAGGTTTAATAAAAAACGACAATAGCGATCCATACTATTCCCCCCAAACCTTTATACACTCTACCTACGGCGTAATGTTCTGTAGTAACGTTACATAGTAACAGTAGTTGGAGATTGTACAATAAAGAAGGCATACGTCCAGGCTCGTACAACCTTTATACCCTAGGGAGCCACATAATGTCTGTATAGAGCAGTACCATTCATAGTAATGGAGTGGATTTTAATAAAATACATACATCCGGGTCTAGGGGTTCGCCCTTTATCCCTACCATGGACTGTCTGTAGTAACAGTACAATGTAACAGATAGTATTGGAAGGATTTAATAAAGACATACATACCATCTAGTCCAACCTTTAGACCCTCCCATAAGTGATCTGTAAGAAGTTACATAGTAACATAGTATTGGAGGTTGTATAATCAGACATGTATCCATCTAGGTCCAAACTTGTATACCAGGGCTACCCAGTAATGGGTCTGTAAGACAGGTTACATTAGTAAATAGGATTGGGAGGTTGATATAAAGACTACGATCGGGGGATCTAGGCCACTTTATACCTGCATAAAGGGCCCATAATGGTCAGTGATAACAGTACATTAGTAACATAGAAAATTGGATGTTGTATAAAGACGATATGTACATACGTACCAACGCTGTAATACACCTAAACCCACTAATGTGTATACAGTTCACTGGAAAAAACATAGATGAGGTTGTATAAAGACAAATACTATCGCATTCTGAGGTCCAAACCTTTCATACCCTACAATGAAGTGCTTCTAGGCACAGTAACTCATGTAACATAGTATTGGAGGTTAGTATAAGAACATACGTCCATACTAGTCCAACTTTTATACCCATACCCATATGTCGGTATAACAGTTACTAGTAACAATATTGGAGTATATAAAGACATCGGTCCATCTAGTCCAACCTTTATACCCTACCCATAATGTCTGTATAACGGTTACATAGTAACATAGTATTGGAGGTTGTATAAAGACATACGTCCATCTAGTCCAACCTTTATACCCTACCCATAATGTCTGTATAACAGTTACATAGTAACATAGTATTGGAGGTTGTATAAAGACATACGTCTATATAGTCCAACCTTTATACCCTACCCGTAATGTCTGTATAACAGTTACATAGTAACATAGTATTAGAGGTTGTATAAAGACATATATACATCTAGTCCAACCTTTATACCCTACCCGTAATGTCTGTATAACAGTTACATAGTAACATAGTATTGGAGGTTGTATAAAGACATACGTCCATCTAATCCAACCTTTATACCCTACCCATAATGTCTGTATAACAGTTACATAGTAACATAGTATTGGAGGTTATATAAAGACATACATCCATCTAGTCTAGCCTTTATACCCTACCCATAATGTCTGTATAACAGTTACATAGTAACATAGTATTAGAGGTTGTACCTTTATATGTACAACGAACTCTCAGTACTTCTAATATCCTTATAATTTACAGTAGGGGATACATTACCTTATAATACATGAGTGGTACCCAGAGTTCCCTGTATAACTCAGTCTGTTTCCTTGTACCTTTATATAGACACCGAACTCCTCAGTGACTTCTAATATCCTTATAATTTACAGTAGGGATACATTTCCTTATAATACATGAGTGGTACCCATGTTACCTGTATACTCAGTCGTGTTTCCTTGTACCTTTATATAGACACAGACCTCCTCTGTGTGACTTCTAATATCCTTTATATTTACAGCGGGGGATACATTATCCCTTATTATATGAGTGGTACCCAGAGTTCCCTGTACAACTCAGTCTGTGTCCTTGTACCCTTTATATAGCACAGAACTCCTCATTGACTTCTAATATCCTTATAATTTACAGTAGGGGATACATTATCCCTTATATACCTGGTGGTACCCAGAGTTACCTGTATAACTCACTCTGTGTCCTTGTACCTTTATATAGACACAGAACTCCTCGGTGACTTCTAATATCCTTATAATTACAGAGGGGGATACATTATCCCTTATAATACATAGTTGGTGCCCGAGGTTCCCTGTATAACTCAGTCTGTTTCCTTGTACCTTTATTAGACACAGAACTCCTAGTGACACTAATACCTTATAATTACAGTAGGGAACATTATCCCATATAATAAACATGAGTGGTACCCAGGTTCCCTGTATAACTCAGTCTGTGTCTTGTACCTTTATATAGCCACAGAACTCCTCAGTGACTTCTAATATCCTTATAATTTCAGTAGGGGGATACATTATCCACATACATTAGGGGATAACAATGATTCACTATATAATTTACAGTAGGAATACATTAACCACAATATTATCTTACAGTAATCGATACCTGACTCACTATAATAATTCACCGTATGGGATACATGACTTCACTATATAATTTACAGTAGGGGATACATGACTCAGCTCTATATAATTTACAGTAGGGATAACATGACGTCACTATATATTTACAGTAGGGAATACATGACTCACATATAAATTTACAGTAGGGAATACATGACTCACTATATAATTACAGTAGGAATACATGACTCACTATATAATTACAGTAGGGATCCATTACTCACTAAATATTACAGTAGGGGATACATTACCACTATATAATTTACAGTAGGGGATGCATGACCGGCTATATAATTTACAGTAGGGGATACATGACTCACTATATAATTTACAGTAGGGGATACATGACTCGCTATATCATTTACAGTAGGGGATACATGACTCACTATATAATTTACAGTAGGGGATACATGACTCGCTATATAATTTACAGTAGGGGATGCATGACCGGCTATATAATTTACAGTAGGGGATACATGACTCACTATATAATTTACAGTAGGGGATACATGACTCGCTATAATATTTACAGTAGGGGATACTCTCCTATATAATTTACAGTAGGGGATACTGCCTCCTAATATAATTTACGTAGGGGTACATGACTCGCTATATCATTTACAGGTAGGGATACATGACTCACTATATATTTACAGTAGGGGATACATGACTCACTATTAATTTACAGTAGGGGATACATGACTCACTATATATTTACAGTGGGGATACAGACTCACTATATAATTACAGTGGGGATACATGACTCACATATAATTACAGTAGGGGATGCGACCCGCTATATAATTTACAGTAGGGATACTGACTCCTATATAATTTACAGTAGGATGCATGACTCGCTATATAATTTACAGTAGGGGATGCATGACTCGCTATTAATTTACAGTAGGGGAATGCATGCCTCGCTATATATTTACAGTGGGGGATACATGACTCCTATGTAATTTACAGTAGGGGATACATGACTCGCTATATAATTTACAGTGGGGATACATGACTCGCTATATATTTACAGTGGGAAATGACTCCTATATAATTTACAGTAAGGGATACATGACTCTCTATATATTTACAGTAAGGGAACTACTCGCTATATAATTAAAGTGGGGATACATGACTCGCTATATAATTTACAGTAGGGGATACATGACCTCGCTATATAATTTACAGTAGGGGATACATGACTCCTATATACTTTACGTAGGGGATCATGACTCTCGTATATAATTTACAGTGGGGATACATGACTCGCTATATAATTTACAGTTGGGGATACATGACTCACTATATAATTTACAGTAGGGGATCATGACTCACTATATATTTACAGTAGGGATAGATATTACGTAGGGGATACATGACTCGCTATAATATTTTACAGTAGGGGATACATGACTCGCTATATAATTTACAGTAGGGGATACATGACTCGTATATAATTTACAGTAGGGGATACATGACTCGCTATTAATTTACAGTAGGGGATACATGACTCGCTATATAATTTACAGTAGGGGATACATGACTCGCTATATAATTTACAGTAGGGGATACATGACTCGCTATATAATTTACAGTAGGGGATACATGACTCGCTATATAATTTACAGTGGGATACATGACTCACTATATATTTACAGTAGGGGATACATGACTCACTATATAATTTACAGTAGGGGATACATGACTCCTTAATAATAATTTACAGTAGGGGATACATGACTCGCTATAATAATTTACAGTAGGGATACATTATACACTATATAATTTAACAGTAGGGGTACATGACTCGCTATATATTTACAGTAGGGGATACATGACTCACTATATAATTACAGTAGGGATACTTATCACTATATATTTACAGTAGGGGATACATGACTCGCTATAATATATTTACAGTAGGGGATACATGACTCGCATATATAATTTACAGTAGGGGATACTGACTCACTGTATTTTACAGTAGGGGATACATGACCTCACTATACTAATTCAGTAGGATACGACTCGCTATATAATTTACAGTAGGGGATACATGACTCGCTATATAATTTACAGTAGGGGATACATGACTCGCTATATAATTTACAGTAGGGGATACATGACTCACTATATAATTTACAGTAGGGGATACTGACTCACTATATAATTTACATTAGGGGATACATGACTCACTATATAATTTACAGTAGGGGATACATGACTCGCTATATAATTTACAGTAGGGGATACATTATACACTATATAATTTACAGTAGGGATACATGACTCGCTATATAATTTACAGTAGGGGATACATGACTCACTATATAATTTACAGTAGGGGATACATTATACACTATATAATTTAACGTAGGGATACATTATTGACTATATAATTTACAGTAGGGGATACATGACTCGCTATATAATTTACAGTTGGGGATCGACTGCTATATAATTTACAGTAGGGGATACATGACTCGCTATATAATTTACAGTAGGATACATGACTCGCTATATAATTACAGTAGGGATACATGACTCGCTATATATTTACCAGTAGGATACATGACTCGCTATATAATTACAGTTGGGGATACATGACTCACTATATAATTACAGTAGGGGATACAACTCACTATATATTTAGTAGGGATACATGACTCACTATATAATTTACATAGGGATACTGACTCGCTAATAATTTACAGTAGGGATACATATACACACTATATAATTTACAGTAGGGGATACAGACTCGCTATATAATTTACAGTAGGGGATACATGACTCACTATTAATTTACAGTAGGGGATACTTATACACTATATTTTACAGTAGGGGTACATGACTCGCTATATAATTTACAGTGGGGATACATGACTCGCTATATATTTACAGTAGGGGAACAATGACTCCTGTATAATTTACAGTAGGGGGATACTGACTCACTATATATTTACTAGGATACATGACTCCTATATATTTACAGTAGGGGATACATGACTCGCTATATAATTTACAGTAGGGGATACATGACTCGCTATATAATTTACAGTAGGGGATACATGACTCGCTATATAATTTACAGTAGGGATACATGACTCACTATATAATTTCAGTAGGGGATACATGACTCACTATATAATTTACAGTAGGGGATACATGACTCGCATAATATTTACAGTAGGGGATACATACACTATTTATTTACAGTAGGGGATACATGACTCGCTATATAATTTACAGTAGGGGATAATGACTCACTATATAATTTACAGTAGGGGATACATTTATACTATATATATAATTTACAGTAGGGGATACATGACTCGCTATATAATTTACAGTAGGGGATACATGACTCGCTAATAATTTACAGTGAGGGATCAGGACTCACTATATAATTTACAGTAGGGGATACATGACTCATGTATCTTACAGTAGGGATACATGACTCACTATATAATTTACAGTAGGGGATCATGACTCGCTATATAATTTCTAGGGGGATACATGACTCACTATATAATTTACAGTAGGGGATACATGACTCGCTATATAACTTACAGTAGGGGATACATGACCGCTATATAATTTACAGTAGGGGATACATGGCTCACTAATAATTTACACGTAGGGGATACATGACTCGCTATAGATAACTTACAGTAGGGGATACATGACTCGCTATATAATTTACAGTAGGGGATACATACTCGCTATATAATTTTACGTAGGGGATACATGGCTCACTATATATTTTACAGTAGGGGATAATGCCCTATAATAACTACATGGATACATGCTATAATTTACAGTAGGGAATACATGACTCACTATATAATTTACAGTAGGGGATACATGACTCACTATATAATTTACAGTAGGGGATACATGACACTATATAACTTACAGTAGGGGATACATGACTCACTATATAATTTACAGTAGGGATACTGACTCGCTATTATTACAGTAGGGGATACATGCTCACTAATAATTTACAGTAGGGGATACAAATGACTCCTATATAACTTACAGTAGGGGATACATGACTCACTATATAATTTACAGTAGGGGTATATATGACTCGCTATATAATTTACAGTAGGGATACATGACTCACTGTATAATTTACAGTAGGGGATACATGACCCTCGCTACTATAATTTACGAGGGGTCATGACTCGCTATATAATTTACAGTAGGGGATAATGACTCGCTATATAATTTACAGTAGGGGATACATGACTCACTGTATAATTTACAGTAGGGATACATGACTCGCTATATAATTACAGTAGGGGAACATGACTCGCTTTATAATTTACAGTAGGGTATACATGACTCTCTTATATATTTTACAGTAGGGATACATGACTCGCTATATAATTTACAGTAGGGATACATGCCTCACTATATAATTTACAGTAGGGGATACATGACTCCTATTATTACAGTAGGGATACATGACTCCTAAATATTTACAGTAGGGGATACATGACTGCTATATAATTTTACAGTAGGGGATACATGACTCGCTATATAATTTACAGTAGGGGATACATGACTCGCTATATAATTTACAGTAGGGGTACATGACTCACTATATAATTTACATAGGGGATACATGACTCCTATATATTTACAGTAGGGATACATTACTCAGCTATATATTTTCAGTAGGGGACACATGACTCGCTATCTACTTACAGTAGGGGATACATGACTCACTATATAATTGACGTAGGGGTATACATGACATCTGACTAATATTTACAGTAGGGGATACACTGAACTCGCTATATATTTACAGTAGGGGCTTTATATAGACACAGAACTCCTCAGTGACTTCTAATATTCTTATAATTTACAGCGTGCGGAACACTATATACTCACAGATCATGTAACAACTGCTGCCCCATGTCACTTTCTCTCACAATCCTGCAGTAACTCATGTGACTCTATTTGTAATGACCAATCTCACAATCCTGCAGTAACTCATGTGACTCTATTTGTAATGACCAATATAAACCATTTCTATCTATAATCTGTACTGTTCACCAATGGGCACACTATTGCTATAATATAGTGAATAATGTATCCCCTACTGTAAATTAAAAGGAAATTAGAAATCCTAGAGGAGTTCCGTGACCATATAATGGGCTTTTTATAGCCTCATAATTTATTATAGGGGGTACATTATCCAATATAATCCCCCCTTTATTCTCCAACATTACAAGCCTCAGTCAGCGACAATGCATGTCTGTAGCCTCAGAGCCCACACAAGCCTCAGTCAGCGACAATGCATGTCTGTAGCCTCAGAGCCCACACCCCTTTTAGATTCCATATTAGATACTGAATAACCCCCCCACACTGGACTGCTAATACCTCCCTCACCCCCATTTCTCATACACTCCATATAGACTTGAAGATACTCAATTTGCAATGGCTGACCGGTACCACCCCCTGGTTCTTACATAACAGCATAACAGGTTTAGGGCTTTGTATACCAATATCTGTCTATTTTGAAATTATGAATACAAGTGACTGCAACAAAAATCAAACACATATTGGTCTATAGCTAAGTACACACACGAACAGTAAAGCCTTAATAAGGTATCAGGGCTTTATCATAAGTGTGTGTGGCGTCTTTCCCGAATGAGTGTAAGGCTGAGAAACATTGGGGTCAGCCTTGTGGTCGTTCGGGAAAGACCGAAAATCTCGCACGGCCTAAAGGGGAGTTGGCTGCGGTCGAGAGAAACACACATTCCGAACCTTCTCCCTATGCTGTGTATCTGATGTGTATATGAAGTGTATATAATGTGTATATGATGTGTATATGATGTGTATATGACCGTCCTCCCTAAAGCCCCTGCCTGGACATGTTGGGTTTTTTAAAAGTGACACATATGGATCTAAATGATCAATCAACGTGGATGGGTCACAGATCCGCTTGCACTAAATCCACTTTCATGTCCTAAATGTAATTTATTACAGAAGAGATTTCAACATTGTTTTATTTATTACATTTCCAGGGTCATATTTATATAAAACTGCTCCTGTCTGATCTGTCTTATTTTGTGAACTGGGTTTTTGTTTGTTAGACGATTAAATAAGGGAACGAAGCAGCAATTCCTGCAAAAATGATAATATAATATAAGGGATAATACGCTACCTACAGTGTAATATAAGGATATTACGCCACCGAGGAGTTCCCTGACCATATAAAACACAAGGCTGTTAGGCAGAGTGTTTTTATAGAGGAGTTCCCTGACCATATAGAAGCATGAGGCCATAGGGCGAGTTCTTTTATACAGGTCAGGGAACTCCGAGGTGGCGTAATGTCCTTATATTATAATGTGAAGGGCGCATTATTTCTTATAATACAGAACTATCTGGTTCCTTCACCCCATTCACATTTTAAATTCTACCCTTGTCCCTATTCCCACCTTAATTTAACCCCCCATGCTACCTTCTGTAACTTAAACCCAGTAGAAAGGAACATCCCAGCCCAGCATCTATGGGGTTAAACAAATCTTAATGGAGGAGGAGAGAGACATTGGTTATGAAGTGACAGGAAGCAGCTCCAGCAGGTTCTGTTAGTGAAGTTAACACTGCAAAACGCTGAGTCATTGTCCAGGCAAGAACACTGGAATGGGAGGGGCAGTGGGATACAAGAAATATAAGAAATGAGTCACTTAGTGACAGAGCTGAGTGGTTTTTATAAGGATATATACCACTGCAGCTCCCATTATAAAATAGCACACTTATGTATTATAATAATATAATGTAATAGTATCTGTCTTCCTGCATCTTTTATAAACTTGATAACTATAGATTTCAGTAAGACTCAGTAAGATCTCACTGCTCCAAAACTTTTTCGGAATTTAAATCTGAGCTGTAGATCCTGAGAAATCATCATTTCAGTTCAAAGCACCTGACCTCCTACTAGGATCTGTGGCTGCCTGCCAGCTCACTTTATGCAACATTTAAGAGAATCAGCAGAGAAAAGAAAGCAGGAGGAGGGAGGGGGAGTTATGTAAGCAGAGCAGCGTCTATGGTGAGGCTGTGCAGAACTTATAAGTGTCGCAGACACTACAAGAAGGCAGTGAGTAAGGGAAGAGGGCGGGAATTAGGAGCACTCACTAAACATTAATAATTTAATGACAAAGCAAGCACAGATAAATATGTGAGTACCACCATTTTACTTCTCTCACATTGTAGTTTCAGATAATGTAAAGTTGTTTGAGTGATTATAGTGATGCTTTAAGCAAATATCCTGATTAAATAGGAGGTGGGTATGAATTTAGTGTAGCTGGTGCTTTGATACTGTTCTATATCAGTACATGGAGAGAAAATGGATTGAAAGATCAAATACATTGTTTCACTGCAGCCCCAGGGGGACTATTTCCTGTATCTCTAAAGCCAAGTATAGATGAACTATTAGTTCTCCTGACGCCCGATGATCTAGCAGCCAATGAACTAGCGTGCCCGATCGGTCAGACGTCATTTGTCGATTTACCGAGACCAGTTTTTGAAGTTGTATTAGCCCAGCAAAATATCCTACTACAATGTTGTATAATGTAGAATCTAGTGATATTGGTGAACATCTAATATACACTGATCTGCTATCTCCCAATATATTGATTAACAAAAACAAACCTGGCATTTTACGTAACCTCAACTTGCACCTTGATTATTAAAGGGCATCTCGATCCTGTAAACTAAACTTTACATACAGCTTATCACCCCCCCCCCCACCTACTTTTCTTCATAGTAAACTTTTCCAGAGATGCTTATTTTTTATAAGTGTAGTATACTTTTTATTAGAAGGTTGAACATTATATATTCCTCTATTAAAGGCACTCTGCGTAATATTACAATTGTACTTGACTGTCCTATATTTAAATATAACAAAATAGCATTGAATTATGTTGTACACATAGAGCAGGGTTTGCATTTATTTACCGTACCTTTTATTACAGCCTTCTGGCGCCATCTGGTGGGACAAGGCGCAAATGTTCCCCTAAGGTGCTTTGAATGTAAGAAAGAAGATATACGATCAATATGATGTTAACCAGTAATTTCATAAGATTGTAATTTTATTTTTTACATATATTTGATGGAATTTGAAGTAAATAATATGGACCCATTTTTGAATAGATATTGGTAGTATACAATTGATACCATGTGCTTATACTTATAGTATAGTATAGTATACTATTTTATACCCTGTGCATAGTAAGATAGTATACTATTTTATTACCCTGTGCTATACTATAGTATAGTATACTATGTTTATACCCTGTGCTATAGTATAGTATAGTATACAATTTTTACCCTGTGCTAACTGTATAGTATAGTATACTATTTTATACCCTGTGCGATAGTATAGTATAGTATACTATTTTTAACCCTGTGCTTATAGATAAGTAGTATAGATTTTATACCCTGCTATTACTATAGTTAGTATAATATTTTATACCCTGTGCTATAGTATAGTATAGTATACTATTTTTATACCCTGTGCTTATTTAGTATAGTATAGTATACAGATTTATATACAGTGCTATACTATAGTTAGTATACTATTTTATACCGTGCTATATTATAGTATAGTATATAGAATTTTATACCCTTGCTATACTATAGTATAGTATACTTTTTATACCCTGTGCTATATATAGTATAGTATAACTATTTTTACATCCGTGCTATATATAGTATAGATACAATTTTATATACCCTTGTATAGTATGTATAGTATAGTTTAGATAAGATATACAATTTTATACCCTGTGCTTATAGTATGTATAGTATACTATTTTATACCTTTTTTTTTTTGGCTATAGTATAGTATACTATTTTATACCCTGTGCTATAGTTAGTCTATGTATAGTATAGTATACATTTTTATACCCTGGCTATAGATAGTATAGTATACAATTTTATACCCTGTGCTTACTAATAAGTATAGTATACTATTTTATACCCTGTGCTAATAGTATAGTTATAAATTTTATACCCTGTGCTATACTATAGTATAGTATACTATTTTATACCCTGTGCTATACTATAGTATAGTATACTATTTTATACCCTGTGCTATTTTTGTAAGTAGGTATAGATACAATTTTATACCCTGGCTATACTATAGTAAGTATATTTTATACCCTGTGCGATAGTAGTATAGTAACAATTTTATAACCCTGTGCTATAAGTATAGTATACTATTTTATACCTGTGCTATAGTAGTAGTATAGTATACAAGTTTATACCCGGTGGCCTATACTATAGTATAGTATCTATTTATACCCTGTGCTATATGTATAGTATAGTATAGAATTTTATACCCTGTGCTGTTCTATACTATAGATTAGTATACGTATTTATACCCTGCTATACTATAGTATAGTATACTATTTTACCCTGTGCTATAGTTATAGTATAGTATAAATTTTTATTACCCTGTGCTATACTATAGTATAGTATACTATTTTATACCCTGTGCTATAGTATATATATAGTATATTATGTTTATATTAGTATACTATTTATACCTGTGCTATAGTATAGTATAGTATAAATTTTATTTATACCCTGTTGCTATACATAGTATAGTTATAGAATACTTTTTATACCCTGTGCTATAGTATAGTATAGTATACTAATTTTATACCCTGTGCTAAGTATTATGATAGTTATAGTAGTACTATTTATACCCTGTGTATAGTATATTATAGTTATAGTATACTATTTTTATACCCTGGCTATGTAAAAAAGTATAGATAGTATACATTTATACCCTGTGCTATAGTATAGTATACTATTTATTACCCTGTGCTATAGATAGTATAGTATAGTATAGTTAATACTATTTATACCCTTGATGCGTAGCTAGTATAGTATAGTATACTAGTTTATACCCTGGTGCTATATGTAAGTATTAATAGTATATCTATGTTATATCACCTTACTGTGCTTATATAGTTTATAACGCTAGTATAGTATAGTATACTATTTTATCTCTCTGTGCTATGATAGATAGTATAGTTTTATAGTATAGTATACTATTTTATACCCGTGCGATAGGATAGTATAGTATATCTATTGTTAGTATTTTACCCTGTGCTATTACTATTATCTGTGTGATATATGTTAAACCTGTGATATCTAATTATATTAGAAATGCCAGACCTTTCGTGTAGATAATAAAGATTTTAGCAAATTTTTGTAAGCCTTCCGTCTAATCTCAAAGAGGACTCTCAACAGGCCCATAACACCCAACTAGTCTAACCTAGCCTAACAAGCTAACAAAGCTAACCTAACCATAAAAATCAATAACACACAACTGTTACAAGGAAAATTCAAATAGAGCATTAAAAAAGGGCACCAAACCGAAACAAAAACACAAGTAGGAACAGATAGATCAAGGCGAACCGACCGAAAAAAATCTTATATATCATTATACCATATCTACAACATAACAATTACGAACATACTATAGCATCATATTAAGACATAATTATAACAACTAAGCATACTAAACAACATAATAATAAGCAAATCATACAAATTACTAACATACAAATACTAAATATCTAACATTACTAGAATATATAACAAATAACTAAAATATAAAATCAGTACTAACATACAGTAGATTATAACTATAGATCATTAGATATATTAAAAGAAGGAGGAGGTGCAGGCAAAAAATATGTTAGAGAGGAGAGCTATTTCAGGGAAGGCCAGGGAAGGAAAAACAGCAAACAAAAAAAACACAAAAAAACAACAACATCTAATAAAGTATTGTAAGCCTAAAGATGCGGTGCTATACAAATCCACAATAAGATAATAATATTAATATGGTGGGACTAACAGTAAGTTGCCAACAGAGACTGGTATATATAAGTTAAACACAGTGACTGGTACATACAAGTTGCCCACAGTAACTGACTGGTACATGCAAGTTCCTCACAGAGACTGGTACATATAGGTTTCCCACAGTGACTGCTAAATGCAAATGTCCTAAGTGACTGGTACATGCAAATTGCCCAAGACTGGCTGGTCTACACAAGTTGTCCCAAAGACTGGTACTAAAAGTTGCCTACGGTGACTGGTACATACAAGTTGCAAACAGTGACTGGTACATACAAGTTGCCCACAGTGACTGGTAATATAAATTGTATCTTACTGTGGCAGGACATGTGATGGCAGGCAGAGGATTATTACATCACAGCTACTGTAAGCAGAAAAGTTTTGGAAATGAAGCTGCCACTGCAAAATGAGTGTAAAACCTGAACTAACCGAATAATACATGGGGTGGGTTTTACATTTGGGACGGATATCAGTTGAACAATGGTGAACAGTGCACCAGAGAGTTTATTGTATTGTATATAAAGTGATCATATCCCAATCTCCGCTTCTCCAATGTGAAAACAGCCCTAACTTGTGTAACCTGCATAGTCCGGCCCCTCCATTCCCCTTATTAGCTCCAAGTTACTGTAACGTTCTCATGGGATGACTATCATGGGCTGATTAATGGATGAATTCTCTAACAGAAATAATATCTGAGGCTGTAGCTATAAAAGAGCGATATAATAATATAATATTCTGGAATTTCCCTACCAATGATTTACTCTCGTCTCCTCGTATTATATTAGAATAAACATTAAGTTGAATTTGTTCTGCGGAATTGTAAAGAAAACATCTCCATGAAGGGATCATCACCCAGACTGGTATCTGGTATCCCAATCCTGTCTAATTACAACGTTCTGTAATTCAGGGGGTCAGAGTTAAGGTCCGTACACATGTCCGATCATGGGTGCTAACCCGCGACGCACGGGTAATCGGTGGAAACAGTCGTTCGTTCGGAGATTCGATTTCATACACATTCTGCCCTTGATGACATTTTGTAGGTCTCAATAGAAAATATCACATGAATTACTATACATGAATTTTATTCTCCTACAGCTAAATCTCCATCATTAAAGGGAACTGGGGGTGTTGATGCTCCGCCCCCTTGTCCCAGAGCTAACCAATGGAAGACATGCTCTGCAAGAAGCGCCTTTTTCCATTGGCCAGATCACAGACTGTGGGGGGCTGGAATGCACAATGCAGTTGTCCTTTAAGCTGCTGACTGTGTAAGGGATGTACAATTTATCTGACCATAAAATGCGCACTGGAAGATTATTGTTTTAATATTACAAACACTCATGGTACTCTAAGGGCTTTATTTATATATTATTATTATTATACTCATAGGTACTTAAAGGGCTTATTATTATTATTATTATTATACTCATAGGTACTTTAAAGGGCTTTATTATTATTATTATTATTATTATTATACTCATAGGTACTCTAAAGGGTTTATTATATTTATTATTATTATACTCATAGGTACTCTAAGGGCTTTATTATTATTATTATTATTATATACTCATAGGTACTCTAAAGGCTTTATATTATTATTATTATTATACTCATAGGTACTCTAAAGGGCTTATTATTTATTATTATTATTATTATTATACTCATAGGTACTTTAAAGGGCTTTATTATTATTATTATTATTATACTCATAGGTACTTTAAAGGGCTTTATTAAGCTTGGTCATCTTTAAAGTAGAACTAAAGCTAAAACACAATAAACATGAAGGATTTTCCTTCCTAAGATATAATATATTACTATTACTATGGATTTATATAGCGCCAACATCTTCCGTGGCGCTTTACAACATAATCATACATTACATACAAAGGTAATACATAATATACAAAGTCATACATATTACAATATTATTATTTAAAGGACATTTCCACTCTTAGAACTAAAATGTGCCCCACGGTGTAGTGTTAAAACATCCTTACCTTTCTCTGGAACTCTTCTCTCTCTCCCCCCTAAATGCAAAGCTGAGAGATGTAGGACTAACCTGTTATGCAATGAAATGTTCTTCTCTCCCTTCCTTCTGACTCTCAAAAGGTTTCCACCTCCTCTCCAAGCACATTTACAAGCTCACACCTGCTCAGAGGGAGCTCCTTGGCTGTGATGTCACCTGTCACATCCTGTCTGACAGCTGCTAACCTAAGAAGCAGAACCAAAACCAAAGTAAGTACCGAGTGGTTAAGCAGGAGTGTCGCTGTAGATCGGATCCCTCATTGTCATATGTCCTAGTTTGAAGGTCTATGCTCCGTGACGGGCCAGCTCTCCCCTTGGTAAGTATGCAAATTCAGGGATCGAGTGGGTAGACTGCTCCCAAACTCAGAGACACCCTTTATTAAATAACCATGTCCACAATGAATGGTGACGAATGAATAGAGCTTTCTCAGCAGCATTTCAGTTTAAAGATATTCAGGGTTATTCAATAAACGTTCTTATCGTTTAAAAAGGTTTAAAAGAGGCCCGCCCCTTGTTCCTATTGGTTTTAGTATGAACCAAGGGGCGGGCCTTCTGGGTGTTGGGTATATAAAGGCCCTCCCTTCTTTTTCTCTTTCCTCTCATTAATGTCTACCTATGATTAAGTACCTGTAGTGCTGCGAAACGCGTCAGGTTATTGGGCCTGGACTATTCTATATATTTTAAATGATTGATTAATAAAGCTACTTTTAACTTTATCAGTCCGGAGTTCCAGTTTTATTTGGTCGCTGTCAACGTTTGTTCCAGCATTTTGCCAGTTTGATAGCCTTTTAGTTTAGTCTTACATCTCTCAGATTTCTAACTATCGCAGTTTTGTTGTTTGGGGGGTGATTTACCTTAGATAGATAGATAGATAGATAGATAGATAGATAGATAGATAGATAGATGATAGATAATAGATAGATAGATAGATAGACAGACAGACAGACAGATAGATAGATGATAGATAGATGAAGACGATATAGATGATAGATCGATCGATCGATAGATAGATAGATAGATGATAGATAGATAGATGATAGATAGATGATAGATAGATGATAGCTAGCTAGATAGATAGATTGATAGATAGATGATAGATAGATAGATGATAGACAGATAGATAGATAGATAGATAGATGATAGATAGACAGACAGATAGATAGATGATAGATAGATCGATAGATCGATAGATAGATAGATAGATAGATAGATAGATAGACTAGATAGATAGATAGATAGATAGATAGAGATAGATGATAGATGATATAGAGAATGATAGATAGCTGATAGCTAGATAGATAGATAGATGATAGAGATAAGATAGATAGATAGATAGATGATAGATAGATAGTAGATAGATAGATAGATGATAGATAGATAGGTAGATGATGTAGATAGATGATAGATGTGAGGAGTGTGTGGAGTTGTGGTTGGGTGGCGTGGGGGCCCATCCAAAATTTTGCTGGGGGGCCCACTGATTTCTTACGTACGACCCTGTCTGGATGCCTCAAGGAATGAGCAATTTAGAAACCTGTACTGAGCCTGTACGGAGCCTGGGCATGCTCAGAAGAGGCAGACAAGGATTAACATTCAGTCATTGGTGTGTGAACTGTCAAATCCATAACTGACAGTTACTAACTGGAAGAACCAGGAAGCAGAAACAGGGGAAACAGGACATTGTGCAGGATTTCAGGTTAGACTTATATTTCACATTTCAAACTATTACCGTTTAGGGTTTTGGGTTTGGTGTGATTACCTGTATGTAGTTTTCATTTTAGGCTGGACTTCCCTTTAAAGTAAAATGAGATGATGGTAATTAACCATATCAGCCTCTGTGCGGTTGATTGGAGATTTTTATAAAATGTTCATCACAAAGCATTTGACCACACATAGCAAACTCTAGAACTACAGTTCCCATCATCCTCTGTCAGCTTTTGCAAATGAATCATAACAGCTTTGTATACCATATCTGTCTGTTTTGCACATACTTGAGAGAAATTACAATAAGCTATATCTAGGTACACACGAACGAAAGGCCCTAATACGGTATCAGGGCTTTATTTAGGGTTTGTGTCAGCCTCGTGGTTGTTCGGGAAAGACCAAAAATTTCCCTTGGTAGTCTACTATAGGGAAGTCTTCCGCGCTCATAGAAAACACTCAGTCCTGAATGTTTCTCCCTATGCAGTGTATATACAGTGTAATGATGTGTATATGATGTGTGTATGATGTGTATTATGATGTGTATATGATGTGTATATGATGTGTATATGATGTGTATATGATATGTATATGTGTGTATTATGATGATATGATGTGTATATGATGTGTGTATGATGTGTGTATGATGTGGTATATGAAGTGTGTATGATGTGTATATGATGTGTGTATGGTGTGTGTATGCTGTGTGTATGGTGTGTATATGGTGTGTGTATGATGTGTATATGATGTGTATATGATGTGTATATGGTGTTGTATTGTGTTGATATTGATGTTGTATTCTGTTATTTTTATGGGATATGGGTGTAGTGTATGATGGTGTATATGTGTGTTGTGTATGATGTGTATATGATGTGTTATGTGTGTATGATTGTGTGCTATGGTGTGTTATGATGTGTATTATGATGTGTATATGATGTGTAGATGCTGTGGTATGAGTGTATATGATGTGTTTGAGTGTATATGATGTGTTATATGATGTGTGTATGATGTGTGGATGATGTTTATGTCGTATATGATTGTTATGTCCGGTCTATGATGGTGTATGCTGTGATTGTAGAGTATGATGGAGTATATGGGTTTGTCATGGTGGTGGATTGGTGTGTTAAGGATGGTGTATATGTGCTATCTCTGTATATGAGTGTGTATATATGGTGTGGTATGATGTGTGTATATGATGCTATATCTGATGTGTATATAGGTATGATGTGTATATGAGTTGTATATGCTGTATATATGTGGTATGGTTGTATAATGCGTGTATATGATGTGTATTATGATGTGTATATGATGTGTCTATGATGTGATATATATGTGAATATGATGTGTGCTGAGTGTTATGTGATGTGTATATGATTTGTGTGTATATGTCCTGTGTATATGATGTGTAATATGGATGTGTATATGAATGTGTATGTGTGTATTGATGTGTGTATTATATGATGTGTATATGATGTGTGTATGGTATGGTATACGATGTGGATATGTGTGATATGATGGGTATATGATGGGATATGATGTGTATGATTGTTTGGTGTATATGATGGTAGTGTATGATGTGTATATTGTGTTATGATGTACTTTGCTGTGTGTATATGATGTGCATATGATGTGTATATGATGTGATAGTGATGTGTGTATATGGTGTGTATATGTGTGGATATGATTGTATATGATGTGATATGATGTGTATGTGTGTTGGGTTAATGATGTTGTATATGTGATGGTTGTATATGCTGTGCGATATGATGTTGTATATGATGTTGATATGATGTGGATGAGTGTGTCTATGATGTGTATATTGCTGTGGTATGATGATGTGTATGGTATATGATGTGTCTGTGTATATGATGTGTATTATGGGGTGTTATCGATGTGTTCTGATGTGTATATGATGTGGGTATATGTGTGTATGCGAGTTGTAATGATGTGTGTATGGGTGTGTATGTGTGTGTGTATTGACTGTGTATATGGTGTGTATATGATGTGTATGATGTGTATATGATGTGTAATGAGGTGTATATGTGTGTAATGATGTGTGTATGATGGGTGTTATGGTGTATATGATTGATATGATGTGTTTGATGTGTATTGATGTGTGTTATGATGTGTTATGATGTGTATATGATGTGTATTGATGTGTAATGGTTGTGTATTGGTTTTGTGGATATGTGTTGTAAGGTGTGTGTATATGATGTGTTATAGATGTGTATATGATGTGTGTTATGGTGTGTATATGATATGTATATGATGTGATGATGTGATTGCTGTGTGATGGTGTTATGATGATGTGTATATGTGTATATGATGTGTATATGATGTGATTGGTGTGTATATGATGTGTATATGATGTGTTATGATGTGTATATGTGTGTATATGATGTGTATAATGTGTATATGTGTGTATATGATGGTATATGAGTGTATATGATGTGTATATGAGTGTGTATATGATGTGGGTTTATGGGTGTGTATATGATGTTGTATATGTGTGTTATGATGTGTATGATGAGTGTAATTTTATGATTTTTTTTTTTGTGTATGGTGGTGTATGGGGTTTTTTGTATATGGTATTATTGATGTGTATATGTTGGTATGTGTGTTTGATGTGTATATGATGTGTATTATGATGGCTATGATGTGTGTATATGATGTGTGATATGATGTGTATATGGGGGTGATGTGTATATGGTGTGTATATGATGTGTATATTGATGTGTGTATATGTGTGTATATGATGTGTATCTGATGTGTGTATATGATTGTGTTATATGATGTGTATATGATGTGTTATGATGTGGTATATGATGTGTGTTTATGGTGTGTATATGATGTGATATGAGGCTGTGTGTATGATGTTTGTGTATGGGGGATAGTGAGGTATAGGGTGTGTGTGTATATGATTTGTATGATGATGTGTATATGATGTGTATATGTGTGTGATGCTTGATGTGTGGATATGATGTGGTATGGGTGTGTTATGATGGGTGTATGATGGTGTATGGTGTGTATATGATGTGTGTTATGGTAGTGGTGTTATGTATGTGTGTATATATGGATGGTGTGTATGATGTGTGTATGATGGATGTGTATATGATGTGGTGTATATGGGTGTATATGATGTGTATGATTGATGTGTATATGATGTGTGTATATGTGTGTATGATGTGTGATATGATGTTGATATGGTTGTTGTATATGATGTGTGTATGAGGAATGCTGTGTGATGCTGGTGGGTATTATGATGTGTATAGTGATTTGTTTATGATGTGGAGTATGGATGTGTTGATTATGATGTGTATATGGAGGGGTATATGTGATATGTGTGTATATGATGTGTATATGATGTGTATATTGATGTGGTATATGGTATGTGTATTATATGATGTTGTGATATATGTAGGTGTGTATGGTGTGTGTATATGATGTTGTATATATGGTGTGGATATGAGTGTATATGATGTGTATATGATGGTATATGATGTGTATATGGTGTGGTTATATGATGATGTATAGATGTGTATTATGATGGGTATATGATGTGTGTATATGATGTGTATATGGTGTGTGATATGATGTGTGTATGATGTGTGTTATGTGTTGTGTGTATATGATGTGTGTATATGTGTGTATATGTTGTGTATTATGATGTGATATGGTGGTGTATTATGATGTGTATATGTGTGTATTATGGTGTATATGATGTGTAGGTATTGTATATTGTGGTATATGATGGTGTATATGAGTGTATATGTGTGATCTGTATATGATGGTGTTATGCTATGGTGTTAAATATGTGTGGTATGGGTGGTATATGATGTGTGTATGATGGTTGTTATGTGTGTTATGATGTGTCTATGATGTGTGTATGGTGTTGTGTGATTATGTATGTGTATGATGGTTGATGTGTGTTGTGGTATATGATTGTATGTGGTATGATGTGGTATATGATGTGTATATGATGGTATATGGTGTATTTATATGATGTGTATATGATGTGTATATGATGTGATATGTAATGGTGATTATGATGTGGTATGGTGTGTATATGATGTGTATATGGTGTGTGATATGGTGATTTGTATAGATGGTTATATGATGGGTATATGATTGTGTATGATTGTGTATGTATATGATGTGATGTTGTGGTGTATGGTGTGTATAGATGTGTATATGTGTGGGTATTGATGTGTATATGAGTGTATTGATGTGTATGAGTGTGTATATGATTGGTTATGGTGTGTATAGATGTATATGGTGTGTATATGATGTGTATATGATGTGTAATATGATGTGTATCTATGATGTGTATATTGATGTGTGTATATGGGTGTGATATGCTGTGTATATGATGTGTATATGATGTGTATACTGAGGTGTATAGTTGTGTATATGATGTGTATATGATGTTGTAATGATGGTATATGTGTGGATATGAGGTGTATATGATGTGTGATGGTGATGTATATTATGTGTGTTATATGTCTGATGTGTATATGTATGATGTGTGTATGGTGTTGTAATGATGTGTTATGATGTGTGTATATGATGTGTATTATGATGTGTATAGGATGTGTATATGCTGTGTATGCTGTGTATATGATGTGTGTATGGTGTGTATATGATGTGTGTATGATGTGTGTATGGTGTGTATATGATGTGTGTATGATGTGTGTATGGTGTGTATATGATGTGTGTATGATGTGTGTATGGTGTGTATATGATTGTGTATATGGTGGGTATGGGGGTTGTGTATATGATGTGTATATGATGTGTATGTATTGATGTTATGCTGTGTATATGCTGTGTATATGATTTGTTATATGGGTGTATATGATGTGTGTATGAGTGGTTGGTGTGTATATGATGTGGATATGGGGTGTGTATGATGTGTATATGATGTATATGAGGTGTTATGATGTGATATGGTGTATATGATGTGTAATCTGGTATAGATGTGTATAGATGTGTATATGGTGGTATATGATGTGTATATGTTGTATATATTGTGTATGAGTGTATTGATGTGTATGTGTGTATGATGGGTTATGATGTTTGTATGTTGTATATGTGTGTATATGAGTGATATGATGTTATATGTGTGTAATGATGTTGTATATGGGTGTATATGATGTGTTATGTATGTGTCTGGATGTGTATGTGGTGTATATGAGTGTATATGATGTGTATATGATGTGTATATGATGTGTAGTATGTGTGATGGTGTGTGATATGATGTGTATATGTGTATGATGATGTATGGGTATATGATGTGTATATGAGTATGATGTGTGTAGGGTGTGTGGATATGGTGTTTTGTATATATTGTGTATGTGGAGTGTATGATGTATGATGATGTGTGTACTGTGTAGGGGTATATGATGTGTATATGATGTGTATATGATGTGTGTATTGATGTGTGTATGTGTATGTGTGTATAGATGTGTATATGTCGTGTGTATGATGATGTGTATATGATGTGTATATGATGTGTATATGATATGTGTATATGGATGTGTATATGAGTGTATGGTTGTTGTATATGATGTGTATATGATGTGTGATGATGTGTGTATATGAGTGTGATATGATGTGTATGTGGTGTATTGAGTGTATGATGGTATGGTGTATATGATGTGTTATATTGTATTGATGTGTATATGATGTGTATATGATGTGTATGATGTGTATTATGTGTATATGATGTTGTGTGTATATGATGTGTTGATGGTGTATATGATGTGTATATGATGTGTATATGATGTGTATATGATGTGTATATGATGTAGTGATGGTGTGGTGTGTATTATGAATGTTGTATATGATGTGTATATGATGTGGTATAGATGTGTATATGATGTGTATAGGTGATGTGTATAGTGAGGTGTATATGATGTGTATATGATGTGTATATGTGTGGGATGGTGTATATGATGTGTATATGATGTGTATATGATGTGTATATGATGTGTATATGATGTGGATGGTGTGTATATGATGTGTATGGTGTGTATTATGATGTGTATATGATGTGGTATATGATGTGTATATGATGGGTATAGTGTGTATATGATGTGTATATGATGTGTATTGTGTATATGATGTGTATGATGTTGTATATGATGTGTATATGATGTGTATGGTTTGTATGATGGTATGTATGGTATATATGATGTGTATATGATGTGTATAGCTGTGTGTATATGTATGGTATATGATGTGTATATGTGGTATATGATGTGTATATGTATATGTATATGATGTGATATATGATGTGTATATGATGTGTATGATTGATATGATATATGATGTGTATATGATGATGGATATGATGTGTATATGATGTGTATGATGTGTTATGATGTGTTATGATGGTGTATATGATGGGTATGTATGTGTGTATGATGTGATATGATGTGTATATGATGGTATGGTGTGTATATGTGTGATATGATGTGTTATGATGTGTATTATGATGTATTATGGTGTAATGATTGAATGATGTGTAGAGTGTATATGTGTGTATATGATATGTATCTGATGTGTATATGATGTGTATTGATGTGTATATGATGTGTTGTATATGATGTGTATATGATGTGTATATGATGTGTATTGATGTGTATGAGTGTATATGATGTGTAATGATGTGTATATGATGTGTATATGATGGATGGTATGATGTGTATATGATTGTATTATGATGTGTATATGTGTGTATATGATTGTGTATATTGATGTATATGATGTGTATATGATGTGTATATGATGTGTATATAGTGATGATTGTGTGTATGTGTGATATGAGGTTGTATGATGTGTTATGATGTGTATATGTGTGTATATGGTGTGATTGTATATGATGTGTATGAGTGTATGGTGTTATGAGTGTTAGGTGTTATGATGTGATGTGTCTATGTGTGTATAGGATGTGTGTATGATGTGATATGTGTGTATATGATGTGTATGATGTGTATATGATGTATATGATGTGTATGTGTGTATATGAGTGTATATGATGTGGTTATATGATGTGTATGTGTGTATATGATGTTATAGGGGGAGATCGCTCGGGACTGTGTGTATCCTGATCTTTGAAAGATGACAGGAAAGGAGATTGCAGAACCTGTCTGGCCCTTTATAACATATTTACTGTGTGTACCCATCTGAGACGTAGTGTACACAATAACAATAACTGACTGTAATACTGACTGTCTAACCTAACCTCTTGTCAGGTCCCCAATCCCCTAGCAGGTGGAAGCAGCAGCCAGTGAACATTACAGAGGGGGAGGATGCCACAGTCTGTCCCTATGAGCTGACCATTCTGCTGTCCATTGCACTGTACCATGTTTCTCCCGAGCTGTGGAACACCATGACCCTTGTGCAACCTGGAGGAACTGAGATCCCAGGGATATTTCTATTGGGAAGAAAGAAGAGTCTGACCTATTACTCTCCTCTGATGCCCTGCTCTATGCCATTCTCTATAATCACCAACTCTATGCCCAATACTCTGGAACACTTTCCCAAGGAAGCTCTGAATGTGCCAGGGATGCCCTGACTCCTGTGCGCCATCCTTTGCCCATCACCTGGCTGTTGCATTGGAACACGACAGAGGGAGATTGTCCATGATACTCCAGACGGCACGAAATGAACTATCTCCATTTCTACATTAACAAGGTGAGGAGCCTGTAATATCGGAGGGAAAGACCCCTCTACACATGGCCGTGAGTTACACAAGGACAGACATGGTCTTGATCCTTCTGGCCATGGGGCCAATCCACGGATTACAGACTTAAAGGGTCTCACCCCTCTGGAACTACATAAAACAGCTACAGGAATCCAGCGTTAATGCGAAGACAAATTACGTTGCCTGTCACCTCTCTTTTCTCGACAACCCCAAGACTTCAAGATGAAAGCGTCACTTGTCAATCATGGGGACTATTGGATCCCCACTGGGATTAGGATTATACAACTACCTGATAGGGAACTACCCTGATCCACTGGGTATCGCTGCCATGAGAAGAATATCCAATGCTCAAGAAAAGACTCTCACTAGCATCCAGATCTTACATTAAAATTTGAAGTAAATAATATGGACCCATTTTTGAATAGATATTGGTTCATTATTTTTATTCCATTGTCATTAAAACTGTACTTGGTATCTTGTATCTTGTTAATTGATATCAGTTGGAGGGATTTAAGCTGGGTACACACACTAACGATAAAGCCCCGATACCGTCGGATCCGAAGGTATCGGGGCTTTATCGTTATGTGTGTACGCTCATTATGTGTGTACGGCAGAAAATTTCCATCGGCCGCGCTAGACTCCCTATAGAGGAGTCTAGCGCGGCCGATGGAAACACACAATCCCGAGCGTTCTCCTTATGAAGTTCATAGGGACTGTGTGTATGCAGATCTTTGAAAGATGGAAGACAGGATCTTGCAGATCATCTGTCATCTTTCAGAAATCTGTGCTGTGTGTACCCAGCTTTAGTCTCAGTTCGAGCACTGATTGTCTTCATAAGTCGATCATTTTCTGTTGCTCATTTACACCTGAGACGTCACTAATATTGGACCATGGTGAAGTTTCGTCTTGCAGCACAATAAATAGAACTTTTATGTAATTTTATTTTTAAAGTGAGACTTACTCTTATTATAAGTTATTTCGCCTCTGAAAATGCCCCCAAGTACCTATAGTCATGTTAATCAGGGGAACGTTTTTTCTGCCTGAGCCAAACATTTGAATGCTGCCCTTGTTTAGTTCCAGGTTTTGTTGATGGACGTGGCTAAATTTTACAATTTTGAACTTCCTATCACAGGTATTTAAACAGTTCCTCTGCCAGTCAATTAGCAATAATGTAAATGACAAGAAACAGATATTAAACCTTTTCTCAAACAACTTGGGTTGCCACAACTATATTGATCAAATTAACTTATTTTATACCCTGTGCTATAGTATAGTATAGTATAAAATGTTATACCCTGTGCTATAGTATAGTATAGTATAGTATTTTATACCCTGTGCTATAGTATAGTATAGTATACTATTTTATACCCTGTGCTATAGTATAGTATAGTATACTATTTTATACCCTGTGCTATAGTATAGTATAGTATAGTATTTTATACCCTGTGCTATAGTATAGTATAGTATACTATTTTATACCCTGTGCTATAGTATAGTATAGTATAAAATGTTATACCCTGTGCTATAGTATAGTATAGTATACAATTTTATACCCTGTGCTATAGTATAGTATAGTATAGTATACAATTTTATACCCTGTGCTATACTATAGTATAGTATACTATTTTATACCCTGTGCTATAGTATAGTATAGTATACAATTTTATACCCTTAAATTGGTTAATACACACTGAACACCTAGCTCAGCACATATGATGGTAAATAGGTAATACTCCTGGTGGTTTTTCAAAGTAGTATTAAATTGTTAATACACACTGAACACCTAGCTCAGCACATATGATGGTAAATAGGTAATACTCCACCTGGTGGTTTTTCAAAGTAGTATTAAATTGGTTAATACACACTGAACCCCTACCTCAGCACATATGATGGTAAATAGGTAATACTCCCTGGTGGTTTTTCAAGTAGTATTAAATTGGTTAATACACACTAACACCCTAGCTCAGCACATTGATAGTAAAAAGGTAATACTCCCTGGTGGTTTTTCAAAGAGTATTAAATTGGTTATACACACTGAACCCTAGCTCAGCACATATGATGTAAATAGGTAATATCCCTGGTGGGTTTCAAAGTAGTATTAAATTGGTTAATACACACTGAACACCTAGCTCAGCACTTATGATGTAAAAGGTAATACTCCCTGGTGGTGTTCAAAGTGTATTAAATTGGTTAATACACACTAACACTCTAGCTCAGCACATGATGGTATAAATAGGTACTACTCCCTGGTGGTTTTTCAAAGTAGTATTAAATGGTTATACACACTGAACACCTAGCTCAGCAATATGATGGTAAATAGGTAATATTCCTGGTGGTTTTTCAAAGTAGATTAATTGGTTAATACACCACTGAACACCTAGACTCAGCACATATGATGGTAATAGGTAATCCTCACCTGGTGGTTTTTTCAAAGTAGTATTAAATTGGTTAATACACACTGAACCCTAGATCTCAGACAAATGATATGTAAATAGGTAATACTCCCTGGTGGTTTTTCAAAGTAAGTAATTAAATTGGTTAATACACATGAACACCTAGCTCAGCACATATGGATGGTAAATAGGTAATATCCTGGGTTGTGGTTTTTCAAAGTAGTATATAATTGGTTAATACCACACTGAACACCTAGCTCAGCACATGTGATGGTAAATAGGTAATACTCCCTGGTGGTTTTTCAAAGTAGTATTAAATTGGTTAATACACACTGAACACCTAGCTCAGCACATATGATGTAAATAGTAATACTCCTGGTGGTTTTTCAAGTAGTATTAATTGGTTAATAACACACTGAACCCTCGGCTCAGCACATATGATAGGTAAATAGGTAATACTCCCTGGTGGTTTTTCAAAGTAGTATTAAATGGTTAATACACACTGAACACCTAGCTCAGCAACATATGATGGTAAATAGGTAATACTACTCCTGGTGGTTTTTCAAGTAGTATTAAATTGGTTAAACACATGACCACCTAGCTGCAAGCACATGTGATAGTAAAAGGTAATACTCCCTGGTGGTTTTTCAAAGTAGTATTAAATTGGTTAATACACACTGAACACCTAGCTCAGCACATGTGATGGTAAATAGGTAATAACTCCCTGGTGGTTTTTCAAAGTAGTATTAAATTGGTTAATACACACTGAACCCTAGAGCTCAGCACATGTGATGGTAAATAGGTAATACTCCCTGGTGGTTTTTCAAAGTAGTATTAAATTGGTTAATACACACTTAACACCTAGCTCAGCACATGTGATAGTAAAAAGGTAATACTCCCTGGTGGTTTTTTCAAAGTGTATTAAAATTGGTTATACACACTGAACACCTAGCTCAGCACATATGATAGGTAAAAAAGTAAATACTCCTGGTGTTTTTCAAAGTAGTATTAAATTGGCATACCACTGAAAAAACAACCCTGCTCAGACATATGATGATGGTAAATAGGTAATACTCCCTGGTGGTTTTTCAAGTAGTATTAAATGGATTAAATACACACTGAACACCTAGCTCAGCACATATGATAGTAAAAAGGTAATACTCCCTGGTGGTTTTTCAAAGTAGTATTAAATTGGTTAATACACACTGAACACATAGCTCAGCACTTGATGGTAAATAGGTAATACTCCCTGGTGGTTTTTCAAATAGTATTAAACTTGGTTAATACACACACTAACACCTAGTCGCACATTGATAGTAAAAGGTAATCTCCCTGGTGGTTTTTCAAAGTAGTATTAAATTGGTTTAATACACACTGAACACCTAGCTCAGCACAATGATGGAATAGGTAATACTCCTGGTGGTTTTTCAAAGTAGTATTAAATTGGTAATACACACTGAACACCTAGCTCAGCACATATGATAGTAAAAAGGTAATACTCCCTTTGGTGTTTTTCAAATAAGTATTATAATGGGTGTAATACACACTAAACACCTAGCTCAGCACATATGATGGTAAATAGGTAATACTCCCTGGTGGTTTTTCAAAGTAGTATTAAATTGGTTAATACACACTGAACCCCTAGCTCAGCACATATGATGGTAAATAGGTAATACTTCCTGGTGGTTTTTCAAAGTAGTATTAAATTGGTTAATACACACTGAACACCTAGCTCAGCATATGATGTAAATAGGTAATACTTCCTGGTGTTTTTTCAAAGTAGTATTAAATTGGTTTAATACACACTGAACCCTAGCTCAGCACATGTGATGTTAAATAAATGGTAATACTCCCTGGTGGTTTTTTCAAAGTAGTTATAAATTGGTTAATACACACTGAAACCCCTAGCTCAGACATGTGATGGTAAATAGGTAATACTCTGGTGGTTTTTCAAAGTAGTATTAAATTGGTTAATACACACTGACACCGATCAGCACATGTGATGTAAATAGTAATACTCCTGAGTGGTTTTTCAAAGTAGTATTAATTGGTTAATACACACTGAACACCTAGCTCAGCACATGTGATGGTAAATAGGTAATACTCCCTGGTGGTTTTCAAAGTAGTATTAAATTGGTTAATACACACTGAACACCTAGCTCAGCACAGTGATGGTAAATAGGTAATACTCCTGGTGGTGTTTTTCAAAGTAGTATTAAATTGGTTAATACACACTGAACCCTACTCAGCACATGTGATAGTAAATAGTAATACTCCCTGTGGTTTTTCAAGTAGTATTAAAAGGTTGTTAATACACACTGAACACCTAGCTCAGCACATATGATAGTAAAAGGTAATACTCCCTGGTGGTTTTTCAAGTAGTATTAATTGGTTAATACACACCTGAACACCTAGCTCAGCACATATGATAGGAATAGGTAATACTCCCTGTGGTTTTCAAAGTAGTATTAAATTGGTTAATACACACTGAACACCTAGCTAGCACATATGATGGTAAATAGGTAAATCTCCCTGGTGGTTTTTCAAAGTAGATTAAATTGTGTTAAACACATGAAAACTAGCGCAGCACATATGTGGTAAAAGGTAATACTCCCTGGTGGTTTTTAAAGTAGTATTAAATTGTTAATACAAACTAAACACTAGCTCAGCACATAGAGTAAAAGGTAATATCCCTGGTGGTTTTTCAAAGTAGTATAAATTGGTTAATACACACTGACACCTAGACTCGCATGCACATATGATAGGAATAGGTAATACTCCCTGGTGGTTTTTTAAGTAGTAGTATTAAAGTGGTTAATAACATGAACACCTAGCTCAGCACATATATGGTAATAGGTAATACTCCTGGGGTTTTCAAGTAGTATTAATTGGTTAATACACACTAACACCTAGCTCACACTATGATAGTAAAAAGGTAATACTCCTGGTGGTTTTCAAAGTATTAAATTGTTAATACACCATGAACACCTAGCTCAGCACTATGATAGGTAAAATGAGTAATATCCTGGTGTTTTCAAAGTAGTATTAAATGGTAATTACACACTGAACACAGCTCAGACAATGGATGGTAAATAGGTAATATTCCTGGTGGTTTTTCAAAGTAGTATATTAAATTGTTAATACACACTGAACACCTAGCTCAGCACATATGATGGTAAATAGTGTAATACTCCCTGGTGGTTTTTCAAATAGTATTAAATTGTTAATACACACTGAACCACTAGCTCAGGACATGTGATGGTAAATAGGGTAATACTCCCTGGTGGTTTTTCAAAGTAGTATTAAATTGGTTTAATACACACTGAACCCCTAGCTCAGCACAATGATGGTAAATAGGTATACTCCTGTGGTTTTTTCAAAGTAGTATTAATTGGTTAAACACACTGAACACCTAGCTCAGCAAATGTGATGGTAAAATAGGTAATACTCCTGGGGTTTTTCAAAGTAGTATTAAATTGGTTATAAACACTAAACACCTAGCTCAGCACATGATAGTAAATAGGTAATATCCTTGGTGGTTTTTCAAAGTAGTATTAAATTGTTATACACACTGAACACCAGCTCAGCACATATGAAGTATAGGTATAAACTCCCTGGTGGTTTTCAAAGTAGTATTAAATTGGTTAATACACACTGACACCTAGCTCAGCACATATGATAGTAAAAAGGTAATACTCCCTGGTGGTTTTTCAAAGTAGTATTAAATGGTTAATACACACTAAACACCTAGCTCAGCACATATGATAGTAAAAAGGTAATACTCCCTGGTGTTTTTCAAAGTAGTATTAAATTGGTTAATACACACTGAACACCTAGCTCAGCACATAGATAGTAAATAGGTAATACTCCCTGGTGTTTTTCAAAGTAGTATAAATTGGTTATACACACTGAACACCTAGCTCAGCACTATGATAGTAAAAGGTAATACTCCCTGGTGGTTTTTCAAAGTAGTATTAAATTGGTTAATACACACTAAACACCTAGCTCAGCACATATGATGTAAATAGGTAATACTCCCTGGTGGTTTTTCAAAGTGTATTAAATTGGTTAATACACACTGAACACCTAGCTCAGCACATATGATGGTAAATAGGTAATACTCCCTGTGGTTTTTCAAAGTAGTATTAAATTGGTTAATACACACTGAACACCTAGTCAGCACATATGATAGTAAATAGGTAATACTCCCTGGTGGTTTTTCAAAGTAGTATTAAATGGTTAATACACCACTGAACACCTAGCTCAGCACATTGATGGTAAATAGGTAATATCCTGGTGGTTTCAAAGTAGTATTAAATTGGTTAAACACACTAACACTCGCTCAGCACATATGATGTAAATAGGTAATCTCCTGGTGGTTTTTCAAAGTAGTTTAAATTGGTTAATACACACTGAACACCTAGCTCAGCACATGTGATAGTAAATAGGTAATACTCCCTGGTGGTTTTTTCAAAGTAGTATTAAATTGGTTAATACACACTGAACACCTAGCTCAGCACATATGATGGTAAATAGGTAATACTTCCTGGTGGTTTTTCAAGTAGTTTAAATTGGTTAATACACACTGAACCCTAGCTCAGCACATATGATAGGTAATAGGTAATACTCCTGGTGGTTTTCCAAGTAGTATTAAATGGTTAATACACACTAAACCCTAGTCAGCAACAATGAGGTAAATAGGTAATACTCCTGGTGGTTTTTCAAAGTAGTATTAAATTGGTTAATACACACTGAACACCTAGCTCAGACAAGTGATGGTAAATAGGTATATTCCTGGTGGTTTTTCAAAGTATATTAAATGGTTAATACACACTGAACACTAGCTCAGCACATATGATGGTAATAGGTAATACTCCCTGGTGGTTTTTCAAAGTAGTTTAAATTGGTTAATACACACTGAACACCTAGCTCAGAATATGATGGTAAATAGGTAATACTCCGGTGGTTTTCAAAGTAGTATAAATGGGTAATACAACTGAACACTAGCTCAGCACCTATGTGTAATAGGTAAATACTC
>JAACNH010002963.1:0-33040 GCA_019447015.1 Hymenochirus boettgeri
CCAATACCCAGAGGTTTATACAGTGGGGTAACAGAATTCACCCCAATTTCCAGAAGTTTATACTACAGGGTAACAATATACCCCAGTACCCAGAGGTTTATACAGTGGGGTAACAAAATTCACCCCAATACCCAGAAGTTTATACTACAGGGTAACAGAATTCACTCCAATACCCAGAGGTTTATACAGTGGGGTAACAGGATTCACCCCAATACCCAGAAGTTTATACTACAGGGTAACAGAATTCACTCCAATACCCAGAAGTTTTTACTACAGGGTAACAGAATTCACCCCAATACCCAGAAGTTTATACTACAGGGTAACAGAATTCACTCCGATACCCAGAGGTTTATACAGTGGGGTAACAGAATTCACCCCAATACCCAGAAGTTTATACTACAGGGTAACAGAATTCACCCCAATACCCAGAAGTTTATACTACAGGGTAACAGAATTCACTCCAATACCCTGAGGTTTATACAGTGGGGTAACAGAATTCACCCCAATACCCAGAAGTTTATACTACAGGGTAACAGAATTCACCCCGATACCCAGAAGTTTATACAGTGGGGTAACAGAATTTACCCCAATACCCAGAGGTTTATACAGTGAGGTAACAGAATTCACCCCTATACCCAGAGGTTTATACAGTGGGGTAACAGAATTCACCCCAATTTCCAGAAGTTTATACTACAGGGTAACAATTCACCCCAGAAACCAGAGGTTTATACAATGGGGTAAGAATTTACCCCAATACCCAGAGGTAATTCTGTTACCCTGTAGATAAAACTTCTGGGTATTGGGTGAATTCTGTTACTCACTGTATAAACCTCTGGGTATTGGGTGAATTCTGTTACCCCACTGTATAAACCTCTGGGTATTGGGGTGAATTCTGTTACCCTGTAGTATAAACTTCTGGGTATTGGGTGAATTCTGTTACCCCACTGTACAAACCTCTGGGTATTGGGTAAATTCTGTTACCCATGTATTATAAACTCTGGGTTTGGGGTGAATCCTGTACCCCACTGTATAAACCTCTGGTATTGGCGTAAATTCTGTTACCCTGTAGTATAAACTTCTGGGTATTGGGGTGAATTCTGTTACCCCACTGTATAAACCTCTGGGTATTGGGGTAAATTCTGTTACCTGTAGTATAAACCTCTGGGTATTGGGGTGAATTCTGTTACCCCACTGTATAAACCTCTGGGTATTGGGGTAAATTCTTACCCCATTGTATAAACCTCTGGGTATTGGGGTGAATTCTGTCTGTTACCCCACTGTATAAACCTCTGGGTATTGGGGTAAATTCTTACCCCATTGTATAAACCTCTGGTTTCTGGGGTGAATTGTTACCCTGTAGTATAAACTTCTGGAAATTGGGGTGATTCTGTTACCCCACTGTAAAAACCTCTGGGTATAGGGTGAATTCTGTTACCCACTGTATAAACCTCTGGGTATTGGGGTAAAATTCTGTTACCCCACTGTAATAACTTCTGGGTATCGGGGTGAATTCTGTTACCTAGTATAAACTTCTGGGTATTGGGGTGAATTCTGTTACCCCACTGTATAAACCTCAGGGTATTGGAGTGAATTCTGTTACCCTGTAGTATAAACTTCTGGGTATTGGGTGAATTCTGTTACCCTGTAGTATAACTTCTGGTATTGGGGTGAATTCTGTTACCCCACTGTATAAACCTCTGGGTATCGGAGTGAATTCTGTTACCCTGTAGTATAAACTTCTGGGTATTGGGGTGAATTCTGTTACCCTGTAGTAAAAACTTCTGGGTATTGAGTGAATTCTGTTACCCTGTAGTATAAACTTCTGGGATTGGGGTGAATCCTGTTACCCCACTGTATAAACTCTGGGTATTGGAGTGAATTCTGTTACCCTGTAGTAAACTTCTGGGTATTGGGGTGAATTTGTTACCCACTGTATACCTCTGTACTGGGTATATGTTACCTGTATAAACTTCTGGAAATTGGGGTGAATTCTGTTACCCCACTGTATAACCTGGTATGGGTGAATTCTGTTACCCTGTAGAAACCTCTGGGTATTGGGTGAATTCTGTTACCCCACTGTATAAACCTCTGGTATTGGGTGAATTCTGTTACCCTGTAGTATACTTCTGGGTATGGGTGAATTCTGTACCTCACTGTTAAACCTCTGGGTATTGGGTGAATTCTGTTACCCCACTGTATAAACCTCGGGTATTGGGTGAATTCTGTTACCCGTAGTATAAACTTCTGGGTATTGGGGTGATTCTGTTACCCCACTGTATAAACCTCTGGTTTGGGGGTAATTCTGTTACCCTGTAGTATAAACCTCTGGTATTGGGGTGAATTCTGTTACCCCACTGTATAAACCTCTGGGTATTGGGGTAAATTCTGTTACCCTGTAGTATAACCTTCTGGGTATTGGGGTGAATCTGTTACCCACTGTATAAACCTCTGGGTATTGGGGTAAATTCTGTTACCTGTAGTATAAACTCTGGGTATTGGGGTGAATTCTGTTACCCCACTGTATAAACCTCTGGGTATTGGGGTAAATTCGTTACCTTGTATAAACCTCTGGGTATTGGGTGAATTCTGTTCCTACCACTGTATAAACCTCTGGGTATTGGGGTAAATTCTTACCCCATTGTATAAACCTCTGGGTATTGGGGTGAATTCTGTCTGTTACCCCACTGTATAAACCTCTGGGTATTGGGGTAAATTCTTACCCCACTGTATAAACCTCTGAGTATTGGGGTGAATTCTGTTACCCCACTGTATAAACCTCTGGGTATTGGGGTAAATTCTGTTACCCCACTGTATAAACCTCTGGGTATTGGGGTGAATTCTGTTACCCCACTGTATAAACCTTGGGTATTGGGGTGAATTCTGTTACCCCACTGTATAAACCTCTGGGTATTGGGGTGAATTCTGTTACCCCACTGTATAAACCTCTGGGGTATTGGGGTGAATTCTGTTAGCCCACTGTATAAACCTCTGGATATTGGGGTAAATTCTGTTACCCCACTGTATAAACCTCTGGGTATTGGGTGGGAATTCTGTTACCCCACTGTATAAACCTCTGGGTATTGGGGTAAATTCTGTTACCCTGTAGTATAAACCTCGGGTATTGGGGTGAATTCTGTTACCCCACTGTATAAACCTCTGGGTATTGGGGTGAATTGTTACCCCACTGTATAAACCTCTTGGTATTGGGGTAAATTCTGTTACCCTGTAGTATAAACCTTTGGGTATTGGGGTGAATTCTGTTACCCCACTGTATAAACCTCTGGGTATTGGGGTGAATTCTGTCTGTTACCCCACTGTATAAACCTCTGGGTATGGGGTAAATTTGTTATCCTGTAGTATAAACCTCGGGTATTGGGGTGAATTATGTTACCCCACTGTATAAACCTCTGGGTATTTGGGTAAATTCTGTTACCCTGTATTAAACCTCGGGGATTGGGTGAATTCGTTACCCCACTGTATAAACCTCTGGGTATTGGGTGAATTCTGTACCCCACGTATAACCTCTGGGTATTGGGGTGAATTCTGTCTGTTACCCCACTGTATAAACCTATGGGTATTGGGGTGAATTCTGTCTGTTACCCCACTGTATAAACCTATGGGTATTGGGGTGAATTCTGTCTGTTACCCCACTGTATAAACCTATGGGTATTGGGGTGAATTCTGTCTGTTACCCCACTGTATAAACCTCTGGGTATTGGGGTGATTAAATTGGTATGTAAAATCTATAAATGTGGAAGCAAAAAATCTTCAAGGTTACTGTACTGACAATAGACTGAAAAGGAGATTTTCTGTTGCCCAGTGTAAATTACCTCATCGACCCCTCCTCATTATCTAGTTAATTGGACCTCCAGGGCTCAAATCAATTTTGCATCACATCACTTTTGATTCCTTTCCACTGTAAACTTTCACCAGAACGGCACGTTATACAAGAGGTTCCTGGACACCTGACGTTCTCCCCCCCCCCCCCCCCCCCGATAGTAAGGGCTGGGTCACACTTGTCCGTTTAAGGTGTGATCTGAACGTTAAAGCGCACAAGTGTCGGCCAATTGGTCTGCCACACTAGCTGCCCTTCTGTCCATGCCATCATCTTTGCGGATTGCATGCTCTCCGATAGCACAACATAGCACGTATCGTATTGAAAGCGGACTGTAACGTTAACGCTTTCGCTTGCGGGACCTTCTGCTCTAGAATGGCCTCACACTAATATCTGCTGCATGTCTCTGTTTTGCCTCTTTACAGTTGGAATTAAGCATGGATACCAACCATTTTACCAACACATGCATTGGTAAAATGGATCGCAGTGTAACCCAATTTCTACATTATTTTGTCTATATTATTCACAGGCTGTATCACTTACATATGAGGTATACTGGGGCAGAGATACAACATTTTCACCAGATCATCAGAATTTTGACTTTCCAACTTTCCAATAATGAAGGCTGCTCTACAAGATGATATCATGATGTTCATGTGTGGTTCTCCTACAAAGTGAGGTGTTCACAATCATCCAATGTGATACCATGAGATGTTTGGAAGATTGCAGACAAATCTAACCATCGGGTGGACAATTTATTCTTAACATTAGTAGCCAGTCAGAACAATCTAGGAGTCAATAGAACTCTAGAGTGGGCAGTTCCATGGGAGAGCAACAGAAACCCCTCTAGAATGTTACGCTGGCCAAACATTGTAGATGTCATCAAGATGGTGCAGCTGATCAGAAATTCCCAATCAAAACTTAATCGGAAATGTCTCCATCAAATCTTACCACTTGTACCATCTATCGTGGGCAAGATATTGTAGTGCCTAGAAAATCCTCTTCTGCTCAATACAATGCCCAGTATCTCATGGCAGTCTACTATGGTTAGCGTTAATGGTTTAAATGACCAGGTGAATTGTTTAACCCTCCTGGAATGAGTCCAGCCCTGTTCTAAACATCTATAACGGATTCACATACACTTTGTAATGTGTAGGCCCTGCAATTTGTATTGTTGTGTCTTTGTGCAAGATGTTCCAAGCACAAGAGATATAAAGGAAGAATTAAAGTGTTCAGCAGGACCTATTCACCAAGTAACATCGTTTTCTTTCGCTGCTTCATTACACATTATACTCAACCACTGGGCCACGATTCATGTATTTCTTGGACATGATTCATTCTTTATGGTTTTATTTCATCGTCTTACAGAAATGTTCCCTTAATCATATACTCTTCATCACATAGCAATGATTCGACCTTCCACCATGGCAGTCCACCTCTCATAGCCTTACAGCAGTGTTACGGACACTGAAATGATCTGCCCCATCCCCACAGTGAAGAATGAACCCTGATACACAGAACACGGTCCGTTCCTTCCGTACAATGTAAAGAGGGGATCTGTATTAAGGCTCTAACAGCAGGAATGGAGTTCAGTCCACAGAGGAAGTTTCCCTTACAGATCCACCCCGGTCACCCAATGTGGTTCATCCTTGGAGAAATGATTCAGCTTGATGAAGAGCGTCATCCGGCCCCATATGGAAATACACAGGACCACTGTAATGTTCCCCAAATAAAAATAACTTTTCCCCCAGCATACACACAGGACTGCACCATCTACATCAGTATCTTCTGTTAACCATTTCTAGGCTGCACACAAATGTTCATTACACCCCCCGTACAACCACACATGCTGCATATTATCAGGGAATGTCAGGTGCACAAACATGCACAAGGAATGTTACAAACCTCACAAAGACAAAATGAAACACCACATCATGACTTGTACATGCACACCCACACGTGCAGTACACAATCATACACAATGCACGCTCCACAGTGCAACAGGAACCCACACACATGTATGATATCAATATCAATGAATTATTAAAACACAAAGAACTGGAACATCCAGAATGAGGAGTCACATCCTAATAGTCCTGCAATCTCTATCATTCTCGATTCGCAACCCCTTAATAAGCCGACAATTTGTTTGTTATTGATTCTTGTTGTACAGGAAGAGTAATTTACCATCTACCGGTACATGAAATATTCTACTGCACACCCAGAAGTAGTTTTGGTAAAGAACTAGTTTCCCTTTAGGTCTATATGTATCTAATTTAATTATAATGTTAAGATCGGAATTGTTGCTCCCAAGCTGTTCCCTACACGTATCTCTCCTCCATTACACTGTGAACCAAAGAGGAGAGACGACAATTACAATTTATAAACATGGAGTGTACCGCCAACGCTACACACATTATTACCATATACACATGGAGTGTAACACCAACCCTCCACAAATTATTATCATATACACACGGAGTGCTGCCTACGACCTATGCACATTATCCAAAGGTGTTACATTAATCCAATGCTCTTGAGAGGGTACACACCCTGCCAATCCATTGCAGAATTAATTGTAACAACAGCAAATACACACTCACACCCGATTTCCCTATACTTTGTATAGGTAGGATTGTTTGGGTGGCGATCATGTTCGTGGAGTGATACTCTATTCCTATACCCAACACCACTCTTACCATACATGCATTATGTCAACGTGCAGTCAACGCATGTGATGGGGATAAGATCCAATTGTAATTTACCCAGAACCGCTAGCACAATATTTAACCCCCACTGGAGGAGCAACTGCAACTTTCTGTTAATAAGGCCCATAAGTTTCAAAACTGTACAATGATAATTATACATATAGTGTTTCTCCATCCCTATACATAAATTACATTCTTACTATACACACAAACAAAATATGCTACTATAAGCTGGGACCACACTAAGGGATACTTCGCCCGACAACCGTTCACCACTTGCGACCAGTGCCCAGGTCAAAGGACTGTCGTTGCAAGGTTTTCTGGTGCGTCCAAATGGTTGGAATGGTTCTGCTTTTTCCAGCGATACATGCAATTTTGTAGACATGGTGTCTACATGTGTCTTACACACATGGAGTGTTACTTAATCCCTACACACATACACACTACATTGTTACTTTACACACATGCAGGCTTATGTCAATAAGTGCTATTATTCGCAAGAACAAATCGATAATATTTAACTGCAGGGGAAAGCGAACACCTGATTAGTTTAGAAAATTAATAGCATGGGTCAACTTTTTCACCTCTTATTGCTTCCTCCTTTAACTAAACTATAGCGTGATATAATTTATTAAAGCTGGAAACAGTCGAGAACTGTCAGAAGAGTCAGTGGTGGTCGTGCTCGCGGGTAAGTTGAAAGGCTTTTTTCCCTGACCGTTAGATTAACTGAAGAACGGTAAGGTAATGGTGAGGTAAGATATAGTTTCTTAACCCCCCCCCTCCCCGTACTTCAATTAATGCAAAAACGGAATAGTTCACTTTCTGAGTGAAACTATCCTTTAATCCCGTAACACTATATTGTTACGTTTGGCTGTGTACACAAGGTCCACTAACCGCCATGGTAATTAGGCTAAAATTTCAGCTGTCATTTTCAGCATGACAACTGATGTCGCCCAAAGGAGACTAAAGTTTGATCGGACGGGCCGGTAAATTTTGACTGATTGTGCCTACTTCAATGGACCACGAAAATCGGTTTTCTTGAAATGCCGGCTATGGTACTTTTGTGCTCGACCGCCAACATTTCGAACCTATTGAACAAACTATGAACAGCAACCGGTCAATCAGGGTAAATATGCAACATGTGTACCCAGCCTTTCCCACACGGAGTGTTACTTAATCCTAACACACGGAATACATTACCATAAACACAGTTGCTAATTTTCAACCGCAGCTGACCAGTAAAAGAAATCATCTTATGGCTGCTGCAAATTACCAACAGGCACATTTTTATCACCTCTTATTATATAAGCCTTATGGGGTGTAATACCAACCCTACACACTACATCCTTACCAACACGGAATGTACGTGTTACATTCATTTTACCTATACACAAGTTGACATTAAATAAAAACTTGAATTTAACTTAATTCATTCCCCCCTATAAATATCTGGCACTGGCTTACTTAACAGTTTAAACTACTTCTAACGTCAAGGATGTCTAGCTGTGGCCCTCTAGGTGTTTGCAACTAAAATTCCCAGGAATGCTGGTAGATGGAATTCGCAATCATAAGAGGGCTACATCCCTTAATTACGTAAAAGTTATTTCTCTGTAAATTAGGGTGTGCTAACCATCGTTATGCTATATCATCCCCAATGGCAGTGTTACATTCAGCCTACAGACATACAAAAAAGTAGCTTTCTAAGTACTATAAACGAGGATGTAGTGTTACAACAGCACTAGACATATAGTATACCCACCACGCACCTCTGTACACACACACACACACACACAGTGACCGCGCATACAGATACGCCCCATTGTAAAGAATTTACAATAATAAAATGAACAATGAACATTATAACTATGAAATGCAAATTGCATCTGATATTAGATATGTTTGTGTCCTGTTCCTACGCCCAATGGCCAGTGCCATATTGACACCACATTGATAGGCATGTGAAACCGCCAGGGATTTGGAGGCTGATGCAATAAAAGGTGGAGAAGTTTGCCCATGCTATAAATCTGCAGTGATCAATTAGTTAATGCAGTTAGATAACAATTTATTGGTTGCAATGTCAAACATTTTCACCTTTGATTACATTGACCCCTTAGTGTTTATCGTTTGCACAATATATGGTAGTCAACTCCGTGAAACACCACATATCTGTTCCATAGTGATCCAGTAGGCCTAGTGATCCAAGTCCTAGTATACTCAGCTGATATTTCAGCCTTAATCAATCACTATTTTCATTATTATATTGATCAGGTTAAACTTTGCAAAAACGATCAATCTTGGCCAATCATTTTACTCAATCGGACCTGCTTATTAATCCACGCCAATCATTGCATGTATTCATATACATAGAGAATTTAGTAACTAGAAGGTAATAGCCCTTAAAAGTAAATATCAATTAAGTAGCCAGTATAAAGACTTTCAAATTGCTTGATTATATTCCAACAATATGTGAATAAGCTAAACTTGTGGTTTACTTAATTGAAATGGTGGTCTGGGTGCCCATTCCCTAAACCCTTCACTGATCTTCGTTCGGGAACACCACTGTCCCAATTGTAAGTTTAAACACATATTTTGGATGTATGCACTCACCCGTACATCCAGGTGTTCTGGGTGCAGCCTGCTCCGGATCTTCGCTTTGTCCGTAACGGAAATCCAAAGTATCCAACACACAAGAAGTGGGCTTCGGCGCCACCGGTAACAGGCACTACTACAGTAGTAAAATGATCAAAAATCCTTTAAACCAAAGATGAGCAATACTGCTGCACAAACAGCCTTACGCGCGTTTCTTAATCATAGGCCCATCATTAAGAACTGATGCGTTCGAAACGCGTAAGGCTGCTTCTGCAGCATGTATTGCTCATCTCTGCTTAAATATTTTTGATAATTTTTACTACCGTAGTAGTGCCTGTTACCGGTGTGCGCCGAAGCCCACTTCTGTGTGTGTGTGGATACTTTGGATTACATAGAAAATCAGGTCAGTATATCAACTGGTCTGTTGAGGGGGGGAAGGAATAAGATAGAATTCTGTTGTTTGTACCATTCATTCATACAGCCATTATTTAGTGGAATTAACCCTGAGCATAAAACTCCCTGGACGGTAAACCCCATGAGGAAACCAGAGGCTAATATCCTGTCACAGTGTTTAATGTTATCTTAAACGTTTAAGTTCTACTGCCCCCCAACTGTTCATTGCAGGTAGTGACTTTCCAGTATTACAAAAAACAGCAACAACATTCTACAACAATCTAATAAAGCCTCCCCAGGCTACTAAGGTTTTGGGTCAAGGTTACGCTGGTCAGGGCTCTTGTGGAATACTGATGGGGATTCTGTGCACAATCCCGGTTGTTGCCACAGGAAGTATGTAAATCACATGATCACAGGAATCCTTTCTCCCCCCTGCAAATATGTTACCAATGTATTTTAAAAACTAAATTTTCTTTTGCAAACAGCACTACATTGCACCACACAAACACATTATTCTCAGCTACATATAACACAATTTAGGGGACCCTCATAAAAAGGGGAAAAAAACATATACCAGAAAGGATCGCAGGGAATATTAAAGGGTAACTTAAGCCTTTAACATTTCAGGTGGGCTCAGCAAAGAGCAAGAACTGATGCCAAATCCTTCATACAAATATCAAATCCAATTTAGTGTTCAATGGGCAAGCCAAAACTGAAAACAACCCATACTAGGTCTCAAGCAATCAGCACCTCTGTGTATGCGCGTGACCTGCCAAGCTGCTGTATGTAACAGACCAGCGGCCCTAGAAACGTATTCAACACAAATGCACGAATTTGGGATTTAAAAAAGGTAGAGCAACTAGGAGGAGTTTTAAGGAAGGTTAAATGGACCAACAGGAGGAGTTTAGGAAGGGTTATATGGAGAATGGGAGGCATTTAGGGAAGTTACGTCAACCAACAGGAACAGTTTTAGCAAAGTGTATATGGAGCATAGAAAAACAGTGTTAGGGAGGGGTTATATGAAGCACTAGGAAGATCTTAAGGAAGTTAAACAGACCAATAGGAGGATTTTAGAGAGCAATGGAGGCATTTGAGGGAAGGTATATCGCAATCAGAACAGTTTTAGCAAAGCGCTATATGGAGCAATACTAAAACAGTGTAGGAAGGGTTATATGAAGCACTAGGAAGAGTCTTAAGGAAGGTTAAACAGACCAATAGGAGGATTTTAGGGAGCAATGGGAGGCATTTAGGGAAGGTTATATCGACCAATCAGAACAGTTTAGCAAAGCGCTATATGGAGCAATACTAAAACAGTGTTAGGGAGGGGTTATATGAAGCACTAGGAGGAGTTATGGAAGGGTTATAGGTTGATAGAACATTAGTAGGGTCATACTGATGACCAGGATGAATTGAAGACCAGGCACAGATCCAAAAAAATATTATGGTATTTAAGTCCGCCATGGGTCTCCCAATATACCTGACAAAGCCTCTTTATGGAGTTCTCATGTCAGCTGAGTACAACCCAGACTGGGGAAAAGTGAGATTTTAATCCCAGTTGCAGTGCCAGACCTGCTTATGGTTGGTCAGTGGTACAAACGCAGCCCCTCACACTACTTGTCTCCCATGTGCTTCTGCTCCACATTTAGATATGGGCAGTTACAGAATGAAAGGGACAGAACCGTCAGAGAGCTGGGTGAGGGGAGCAGTGAATGTAGCACCCACAGAGGTAGTGCTGTGAGGGAGAATAACAGGAGAATCTAGTGATAAGACATCGAAATGTTCACAGGCTGAGCAAGAACAAATGGAGGAATGTTCATTTTGTGATCAGGGGAAAGGGGGATTTTACTGTAGGTCTGAGTGGATGGGAGGACAATGAATCTGTGTAACCTGCTCCAGACTTACAGACAATCCAGTTCGTACACAGTGTCCACTCCCTATGTACATTCTGAATCCCACAACGAACACATGATGCATTATAAACACGCGTACATACATCGAAACAAAGTATGTGCACCGCTCTCTCACGCATCCACTCACACGTATAAATAAGCCCATCCAGTCTGAGGTGCCCTCCCACTTCCACCCACCCAGTCACTGCTCCTCCAGCCAGGATGGCTTGTCGCTGGCCGTACTGCTCAGCTTGATGTTAACTGCTGCAGAGAAGCCTCCAGCTGCTGCTGATTTCCAGCAAAGTACAGGATGGCGTTATGGAAGAGGAGCAGCTGCTTGCGCATAACTTTCACCTGAAAGGGAGAAATGAGCAGGTGGGTCAGCTAGAGAAACAGCAAAAAAAGGACTGGATAAGTAGCAACAAATTATGGGTAACCACCCTGTTCTCAATCATTGGGAACTTATCTAATTTCAATATTCTACCTATCTTACTCTGAGCTCACTTGGCTCTATATCAATGACTCAAGACTTAGTAAAGACGGATTGCACCTCACTGATGATGGTGCAGCTGTTGGGGAGGAGGTGGCTAGGGGGGTAGATAGAGAAGTTAGCGATCAGGGGGCTAATAACACAACGGAGGGAAGAAGGGACATAGAGGATGGAGGCATGTACGACCAAGTATGGAATAAATCATGATAATCTAAAATGTATGTTTACAATGCAAAAACTCTGGCTGGAAAAAAACGGGGAACTAGAACTAATAGCTTTAAAGGAAAGGTATGATGTATAGGTATGCAGAAACATGGCTAAATGATTCACACGACTGGACAGTAAATATTGAAGGATACTCCTTATTTAGACATATTAATAGAAAGAAGAAGAGTATTGTATGTATGTATGTTAAATATGTTATGTTGTCTCCATATGCAGTTGGCGAAGGCTGCTGGTATGGGGCAGTTCTGGTTATGGGGGATTTTAATACCCTGACATAGATTGGAGTAAGGGAACTGCCAGCACTCAAAAGGTATAAAGTTCTTAAATTCCTATATGAGCATTTTCTTTCACAGATGGTAGAAGTTCCTACTAGACAGAATGTGTTGTTGGATCTAGTGATATCTAATACCCTGAGCTCATTTTGGAGATGAAGGTAATGGGAAGCTTAGGGAATAGTGACCAGATATAGTGTCATTTAATATATTACTTTGCAAAAAACTAAAGTGCACTGGGTTAACAAAAACTTTTGACTTTAGGAAAGCTAATTTTGTGGTTAAAGGAATCACTCCTGCTCATAGACTAGGGGGAATTGTTTCTAGGTAAGATACTGAGCAGATGTGGACCACTTTAAGGGATTTCAACTATCATTTCTAAATTTTACCTTTAGGGAACAAGTGAAAAAGTAGGTCCACTCCTGTATGGCTTAATGCTCAGGTAAAGGGAAATGGAAAAAAACAAAAGGCTTTTAAAATTTTGAAATCAGAGGGAACAGAACAATCTTAAGGGAGTATAAAAGCTGTAATAAGAGTGCATTAAATTAGCTAAAATGAGAAAATAAAATGAGGATTGCCGAACAAAGCAAGTCCAACCCCAAAATGTTTTTAAGTATATAAATGGTAAAAGATGAGGACTGAGAATGTGGGACCATAATAACGGGGCTGAGATGGTTTAGGGATGCCAAAAAGGCTAATCTGTTTTTAGCCTTTTTTTACATTGGTTTTCACGGTTGAGAACCTAGTCCTTACAGCAGGATTGTAATATAAACGCAGGAAATGAGAGTATTCAGATTGGCTGAAGGAGGATATGGTACGGAAACAATTAGACAAAGTTAATATCAATAAAGCCCCAGGACCGATGGAATACCCCTTGGATTTTAAAAGAGCTTAGTTCAGTTCTATCTAGACCACTGTTTCTTTATCTTTCAGATTCACTTTGGTCTGGGGATGTGCCGCTGGATTGAAAAAAAACCCAATGTAATACCAATATTCAAAAAAGGTAGTCATTCACAGCCTAGTAACTATAGACCTGTAAGCCTACATCAGTGGTAGGGAAGATGATGGAAACTTTGTTACGGGATCATATCCTTGACTTGTCTCCAGTTCACTTATTAGTACTAGTCGGCATGGATTTATGAGAAATAGATCTGCCAGACAAATTTAATTGGTTTTTATGAAGAAGCGAGTAAGAATTTGGATTCAGGCACAGCAGTGGATGTGTATCTTGGATTTTGCGAAAGCTTTTGATACTGTGCCACATAGGCGACTAATGTATAAACTGAGGACTGTTGGCCTTGAAGAAAACACTTGTGCATGGATAGAGAATTGGTTATTGGATGCAAGCAGAGAGTGGTGGTAAATGGAGCTACATCTATGTGGGCTAAAGTTCATAAGCGGCGAGCCTCAGGGTTCTGTACTGGGGCCGCTTCTGTTTAATCGTTTATAATGACATAGAAGGGAGCATGAGAGCAGGATCTCTCTGTTTGCTGATGACACTAAACTATACAGAGCTTTGGAAACTTCAAATATGTGCAGTGTTTGCAAGCAGACCTAGATAGATTATCAAATTGGCAGCAGAATGGCAGATGAGATTCAATGTTGAACCACCTAAACCATAAATAACTCTGTGTTAAGTGAATCGGCAATGGAAAAAGATTGGGGGTTCTTGTAGAGATAACAGACTTAGCTGTAGCAAACAATGCCAGGTAGAAACGGCTAGAGCTAGCAAGATATTGTCTTTATAAAGAGGGAATTGATTCAAGAGAGAAAGATATTATTCTCCTTCTTTACAAGGTACTGGTAAGGCCTCATTTGGAATATGCAGTGCAGTTTTGGAATCCCATATACAAAAGGACATCTTGGAAATTGAGGCAGTTCAGAGAAGGGCAACTAAATTATAAGGGGAATGGAGGGGCTTGAATATGCAGGCAGATTAGACAAGTGGGTTTACATTGGAGAAGCAACATTTGCGTGGGACATGATAACCTTATACAAATATATTAATGGCTCATACAATCAACTCTCGTTGTGCATTGTTTACTAATAGGTCATATCAGAGGACTCGTGGACATCCTTAAGGTTGAAGAAAAGAAGTTTCATCTTCAGGTTAGGAGAGGTTTCTTTACAGTGAGAACGGTGAAAATGTGGAAACTGTCTTCCAGCAGATGTGGTAATGGCAAGTTCTTGAATAGCTTTAAAAAAGGCCTGGATGAGTTTCTAAAACTAAAAATATGAAATAATTACTGGTATTAATACATAAGATCTGGTTGATCCAGGGAGACTTTCCGATTGCCGTTTGGAGTCAGGAAGGAATTTTTCCCTTTGCTGGGGTTTTTGGCCTTCCTCTGGATCAACTTTTAGGTAGGGTTAAAAAAGAAAAAAAAGAGGATGAATAGTTGGACTTGATGTCTTTATTCAACCTCAATCTATGTTACTCCCTTGTTCATTTTGACATCCCACTAGGTGGGGGGGGGGGGTTAACCAGCTTGTAAAAGTTGAGTAGACTGCCCTGTGTTTTCCCTGATTCAGAGACCTACTGGCCCCCCACTCTCTCTCTCTCATAAGATAATAGTCTTTAAAGAAGAAAACCCATATGTGAGAGTGGGAGGGTTTACTGTTAATTACTGTGCTCCACTGTTAATTTATATTAAACTGGAGATTATTTTCACTTGATATTACATAGTGGTTTTTAGGGAAATGTCTGTATTTTACACTCTCCAGCAGCTATTAATAGTTACCTTGTTCTCTTGCAGGAAGCGCAGCTTAATAGTCACTCGCCTCTCAGCTTCTCTCTGTCTTGCCGCGATGTGATTGGAAGTTCTGCTGGGCAGTCCCATGCGACAGAGGGTTGCTGCGTCTCTGGGGCCCAGACTGAGTTCCTCCAGGTCAGCCCGATAAGCATCGAATTCCAATCTGCAATAAGAAGAGAGGGAGATGGTATATGACAGCACGGTCAAGCAAGGAATGGTGTTAGGAAACAACACCTCCTGATATCCACATTCACCAGGGTCTATCACTGTAGTAACCAATAAAATGAGTTGGATAGTACCATAGTGGCTGCAGTAGGGTTAACTCATTTCAAAACATGGAAGTAACTGTATTGAATTACAATGCAAGGAATCGTGGCAAGCACAAAAGTGTAACACGTTGGTGAATCACGTTGTTGATAATTCTATCACCCTCTTAAATGTGCATTTTTTGTTAACCTGAGTCGTTTATGCTTAGAAACCTGAGTTTAGTGTAGGCGTTGGGGTCGGGGGATTAACACAAGGGACTCTATACATCTTTACAGTGAGAGATTAACACAATGGAATATCAAAATAAGAGTTAAGGGGCATACACGTTCCAATGTTCTTCCAATCGAAAAAACGATAATAACCTTGCACCAGCAATCTTCCATAGATTTCAGCTTGAAAACTATGGAAGGTATAGTTCTGGTAGATGGGGGTCGATGAAAAATTTCCATCCGTCCGATCAGGTTTTATGTCTCTGATCTAACTGACTACCATGACCTGGATAAATGAGAACATTCACAAGCACAATGGAAATATGTTTGTAAAGAGTAAGGTGGGCCATTCACTATATAGACAGATGTCCAATCTCTCATAGATAACTGTCCAATCTATGTAGAACCCGCTAGCCCGTTCTTTCATACAATCAATTGAGATCACAAAATGAATGGGTCAGATAGAATATCTGAAGATAAAAACACTTCTTGTAAAATGTGGTCTTAACTAGGTATCCACTGAGATATTCCGGTCCGATCGACCGATAGTTCAGTGTATCGGTCGATCAGACCGAAATTACGCATCCAAATGCAGCCATGTCCGACCGACCGTTCGTCCAAATTGGACGAAAGGACGATCGGCCATGGTGAAAACCTCGTCCGATCATGCAGTCCTCTATGGACAGCACGATCGGTCGCGGTAACTATCGGACGTGGCTGCTTTTGCCGCGACTGACAGTCCTTCCTCTGGCCGACCGGTCGAAAGTATCGAACGGTCGGTCAAGAGGAAAAATCGCTAGGTGTGTACCTAGCTTTAGACATTAGATATCTGAAATCCTTGTCTGCCTAGTGTATGGCCAGCTTTACACACAGAGCAATCTCATTTGAGCAGATAACCACACAATGGAATATCATACAGAGTAAAGCTTCGTACACACTTGGATAATTGTCGTCGAGCGTACGATATAGCATCAATGATCGTCAGGACTATTGTCGGCTTTTTCCGACGATCAGCCTGGCGGATTTGTTTCTGCCGATTATCGTATATATGTGTACACGGTCGGCAGATTCTTTAACGTCACGGAAAATATATAAAAGGCGCAGCGCTGCTTTCGTAATTGCACGAAGATACAAACGTTACGTACGAACGTCTATATCTAACGACTATCGTGGTGGTCGTTAAACGTTCGTCGGCTGCATCGTACGGAAATTATCCAACGTGTGTACGAGGATTAGGCTGGGTACACACCAGCAGATATTTTCGCCGACCGACTAATTCACAGCAAAAATATCTGCTGTGTGGGGCGGGGCAGCTGGCCGTGACAGGCCTTTCAGTCCTCGTCCGCACATTTCATTACACACAGGCTATGTCACGTAGTGTAATATAGAAACACAATGGACTATAATGAAGGTAAAGAGACATAAACAGGTAATCACATGTAGTGTAGACAATACACATACATAAGAAATCTCATGAAGAACAGTGACCATAACATACTATTATGCAGGAAGAGATTAACATGGGTGAATCCCAGTAGACTACTAAATACATGGGGATGTCAGGAATAGATGTACACGGGGTAGTCATGTAGAGTGTAGCACTGGTGAATATTACATATCTCTGAGAACTAAACGTGATTTGTTATGTGTTATTGGAATGCATATGATCTCAATGGGATGGGAACACAAAAGGCATTCCAGATCGCATAATTAGGACCTATCCCCGAGTGTCCAACACAATAATTCATCACGTTGGTAAATGCAACACCCTGCAATTTACCTGGCCGTCTCATATTGCTTAACAGTCATCAGTGTGTCCTCCATGGTCTTGTTAATTAGAGTGTTGATACTGGACCACAAGAAGTGATAGCTCCAAGTAGAGTTTCCCCATTTTTGCAAGAGTAGCTTTGGGTTTCCTGCATTGTACCCAAACTCCTCCTATCATTCAGGGATACGAAAAGGAACAAAATGAAATAAGATTTAGAAAGAGGATTAAATGGAACTTGTGGCAGAAAGAGGGTGCAAAAAACTAGAACAAAATAAAGTAATGTGGCATACAAAGGAGGGTTGAAAATGGAATAGCTGAGGTAAAACATTCTATGCCATTGGCTACCTGAGAGCCTGAAGTAAAGGGATTACATTTACCTACTGAAGTAATAAAGTTATTAGGTTGAAAAGAGGAACATCTAATAAAAAATCCGGCAGAGGAAGCTATGCAGTAGTTATAGTTTCAGTTTATGATAGCACAGGGAACAATAATTACAGATAAACTTGTTTGTCTATGACCAATCCCATGACTGATAGCGGCCAGAAGTTTTTGACCACAAACACAGCCAATAATTCATCTGATTGATTGTCTATTATGGTATGGCAACATTAAGTTATAGGTCCAAGATTTTTTTGAGGGGTGTGTGGAGTAGAACATTTACCTGTAGTTCTGTGATTTCTGGCTAAGGTCAGAGAGGCATCACCAAGTGCTCTCTGTGTCGCACAAGCGGTAGAAGTGTGAAGTCACGCCCTTGCGAGATGCAAAACCCTTATTACGTTTGGTGTCTCTCAGAGCTCTATCTGTGTTTCCAGCTCTAGGCACAGTGCGAGAACCACGGCCAAATCGCTCAGACCAACTGCTTTGTGCACTGGGTTGGAAAGATAAAATAAGGGCAGAGACAATATCGGAAGGAAGAATGGAGCAACCAAAGAAATAAGAGGAACATAAAGCTGGAGTTTAGGAGAGGAAGGGGATCCAAACGCGACATGAGGAAATTACAAGAATAGGGAAATTCTGGAGAAGGTGGATCTCATCAGACGTAAAAGAGTCAATGAATGAAACTGGAAAAGGAATAAAATGAAGGAATTGCAGGAATACAGGAAGGGTCTGGGAAATAGACAGCACACAAATCAATACAGGGAAACGGGAGTAGAGGTTGAGACCACATCCACAAGGGCTCTTACTTATAATGTTTTCTTCCCACTTCTTCACAGATCAAATTTTTCTCACTGCTAAAACCGCTTGAGAGTTCCTCGGAGGTGAGGCAGTTATGAGAGGAGCACTGCTGAGACAGGGCCCTAGAGAACAAAAAATAGCCACATAAGAAAACACTAAGGGGGCCAACAAGTATAAGGACTGATGGACCTAAGAAAGCTGGCACCTTTAGATCCTCCTCCGTGCCGCTTCATTACATTTCCAGATTTGCTGCAACTACTCAACCACAAAACAACTGTAAGCATATGATACAGTACCAACACAAGGCCATACAAATGTGTAACAGAAAAACTACTATTCAATGCAAATATACAAAACTGAAAACCTGAATCAACCTAAATATCTCAGCTAATAGACCACAATGGTTCTCAGAATCAACACATGATTATATAAGTTTGTATATTGGAGTATAAGACACATTTAGTCCTAGAATATGCTAAAAAGCCAGACTGGGATAGAAACAAATATCAACATGTTTAGTGAACATGTTGTGAAGGTTCTCTCAAATATCCGTTCATGATATATCTACGAAGTTCTCATTCTCCAGGTCATGGTATATCTGTAATATCTCATCCAGGGATGGTATATCTGTAATATTCATCCACCAGGTCATTGTATATCTGTAATATTCATCCATCCAGGTCATGGTATATCTTGTAATATTCATTCATCCAGGGCATGGTATATCTGTAATATTCATCCATCCAGGTCATTGTATATCTGTATATTCATCCATCCAGTCATGGTATATCGTAATATTCATCATCCAGGTCATGGTATATCTGTAATATTCATTCATCCAGGGCATGGTATATCGTAAATTCATTTCCTCAGGTCATGGTAATCATCGTAATATTCATTCATCCAGGTTATGGTATATCTGTAATATTCATTCATCCAGGTCAGGTATATCTGTAATATTCATTCATCCATGTCATGCATATCTGTTATATTCATTTCATCCAGGTCATGGTATATCTGAGAAGGTTCTCATTCTCCAGGTCATGGTATATCTACGAAGTCTCATTCATCCAGTCATGGTATATCTGTGAAGGTTGTCATTCATCCAGGTCATGGTATATCGTGAGGGTTCTTATTCACCAGGTCATGGTATACTGTATATTCATTCATCCAGGTCATGGTATATTGTGAAGGTTGTCATTCATCCAGGTCATGGTATATCTGTGAAGATTGTCATTCATCCAGGTCATGTATATTCTGTGAAGGTTCTCATTCATCCAGGTCATGGTATATCTACCAAGGTTCTCATTCATCCAGGTCATGGTTATCTACGAAGGTTCTCATTCATTCAGGTCTGGTAATCCGTGAAGGTTCTTATTCATCGTCATGGTATTCTTGAAGGTTCTCATTCTCCAGTCATGGTATATCGTGATGGTTCTCATTCATCCAGGTCATGTAACTGTGAAGGTTCTCATTCATCCAGGTCATGGTATATCTGTGAAGGTTCTCATTCATCCAGGTCATGGTATATCTGTAATATTCATTCATCCAGGTAATTGAGTATCAGTGAAGGTTCTCATTTTTCCAGGTCATGGTATACTTGTGAAGGTTCTCATTCATCCAGGTCATGGTATACTTGTGAAGGTTCTCATTCCATCAGGTGAACTTTCTCATTCATCCAGGTCATGGTATATCTGTAATAATCATTCATCCAGGTCATGGTATATTCTGTAATATTCATTCATCCAGGTAATTGAGTATCAGTGAAGGTTCTCATTTACCCAGGTCATGGTATACTTGTGAAGGTTCTCATTCATTCAGTTCATATATATCTGGAAGGCCCCATTCATTCAGGTCATAGTACATCTGTGGTATTATTTCAGTAGATCAACTAGATTTGAAGTGAGCTCTTAAAATGCATGTCCCACCCTTAAAACAAAAAATGGTCAATTGTTACCTGCCCCAACCCCAACGATAATTCAGCACATTATTGATTTATTATGATGTATTATTAACCAGATATTTAGTAAGTATAAATTTGCCTTCATTCTGTCAGCGTGAGCTGGTTCCTCATTCTATTCAGTCAATCAAGGATGTGACATTTGATATCAACGTTTCCCCTGCTGCCTCAAATGCACACGCTCAAGCTTATAAAAAGCCCATTGACAGAGAGAGGAAGCAGATACCTTTACCATAGGGAAAGGACGTATCATTAAATATCTGGTTTACAAAAGTCACCATATATTTGTTTTAAGGTGGACATGCCCTGTTAAGACATTTCCCCTACTCATCTGAACTGGGTATATGAATTCAGAATGACTTGTACAAAAACATTTTGCAATAAAACCTTGGAATGTTCTCAATTCATATACCGCAAGGTGTCAGAGATCCCCATAAATGTACGGTGTTGCTTTCTTGTAGTGGTGCTATTAAACTGCCCAGTTTAAGGAGACAAGACGCATTGTTATGTGGCGACAAACAGGGATACATGCCTCTTGAAAATTGTTCTTAATTTTCTCTGACAGTGTTTCGACTAGGATTATATCCTGTAATGCTTCTTGTATTCACTAGCGGTATGGTGTTATTTTTCTTTACTTCTTCCAGTTTTGACTAAGGCCCAGTCAGGATATCCACACGTTTAAGGGCTTCTCTAGGGTGTTTATTTTCCTTCCTTCTAGTGGGGATGTTCTCTGCTGTTCTGGTGTCCCCAGCTTATGATCTAAGGGTGGTGGGAGTCAAACATCAAATACTGTTCTGTGTGGGTTGTCCCTTCTAATTGATAAAGTCATCAGATGACTAGTGAAACTTCATCAAAACCAAACCTAACATCAGTTGACCTAACTGAATAATATAGATTTTATATTTTATATTTAAAGGGGCACTAAACTGAAAAAATGACTTGCATTATTCCCTTTCTATATTTTAGTACTCTCAGGAACTTGGTCCCTTTTTGATCTCATGCTCCCCGTCACTAGTATACCTCATGCTGTTCAGTCACTCCTAGTTAGCATGCATGTCTTCTCTCGATGTATCCATCCCCTCCCAAAACTGAGGCACAAATGGAGTGTGGAGCATGTGTCAGTGAGATGATCTGTACCCCACTACAGCCAATAGCATTCACCTAACTGCTTTGCTATGGGAAGGTAAGCAGCACTAGAAGCTGTATAACTGCTTGAGAAAAGTAAGATTTTCTTTTAGCTGTAGGAGTTAGAAGGTGTGTGTGTGTGTGTGTGTGTGTGTGTGTCAGCAACTGCAGATTGGGTTTATCTGTCACAGAAAGAGCACAGAGCAACAGATAATGCTTATTCCTTTTCCTGACCTTTTCCTGAATCAATTAGCCATGCATGTGAAGAGAAATAAGCGTTACTTTATAGAATGGATAGTTTTTACATGTAGTGTGCCAGGGGAGGGGCTGGGTGATTGATAGTTCTTACTCACTACCTGTGCCCCACCCCCTTAAAAAAGTAAAACTCCCAGAGCTATAAAACAAGGGACAGGAGTCAGAGAAGAAAAAAAGCAGATTTAAGATTGGTGGTAATTAATCCAATTTCTGTGTGATTAGTTAAAAAATGATTTGTCTCATCATTACATGTCTTTAAGAAACTTTGACTGAAAAGTTGATTGCTATTAACTTTATTAATCAAACCATTAATAACTAAGCGAAAACGGACCATTGTCCCCCCACAAGAGAATCATGTGACTAGATCCAAAATAAACATTGGTTGAACAAAAGCTTGACCTTTAAGAATGGAGACCGGAACTTGCCTTTTCTGTAATAAACTATGGTTTCAAGAATAAATAAACGTGTAGCAGGTTAAATGGGAACACAGGGTTATCTGGGATAAAACCGATTATTCTATACATTTCTATATAGTAGGTGCCGCCTTATACAGTAGACAAATGAATGGGAATCTAGTTTGTGTGACTTAAAAGATGGTGTCTTGTGTCCACAACCTAAAAGATAGGATTTGATAATAAAATATTTTCCTTTGATCCTACCAAATCCTTACAAATAACCAGTCACAGATGGACAATCAATAGAAGAGGCCAATACATTCACCCACAGCAGTGGGAACCCAATGGGTTTTAATGCTGCTGGTAACTGAATAAATAAAAAATGTGACTTGGCAGTGACTTGCACAGGACCCTAAGGTTAGAGCAATTTTTCTTTATATAGGGTGACCCCTCTTTTATCTATTTTGCAAGTGATCATCCTTGATCATGGACAGTCTCCTGATACAACAACCTTTGTTTGGGAGTAGGGGTACTTTTAACAAAACTATGACAATTGAAAACAGCTTTTGATATGAAGAATTACTAACTTACAAGATAATCTACATTGTTAGGTGATTGTCTTAACACCAGACACTTCTAAAACCTCTCTACCCTCGACCTACTGTAATTTGAGGACTTAACAAAGGGTAAGTGTAACCATAACTTTGAAAAGGAGAAGACATAAATCTGACATGCACAGTAGGTTTTGCAGGCACCCCCGTGTATGGAACACAGATGGCTTTCCAACTTCTCACATCTACATTTTAACACATCTGTGTGCCATGAAAAGTCAATCAAAAACTGCCCCTTCTGAGAACACCCCAAAAAAGTTGGTACCAACCCAAAGACCAACACTACAGTGAATAGGATCATAGCTGACAGCAGCAAAAGATCAATATAGATCTTTAAAGGTTATTCATTTCTTACAGAAATGATAAATCAGAAACAGTAGCAAGAAAACCAGTGGCCCAGGTACATTTTCACTAGCATCAGTTGTAGGTTTGTAAAATAAAAGACATAACAGGTTTCAATTGAAGTGTACTGGATTTTATAGACCGATGGTTATGGGTAAGTGTACTGGATGTTATAGACCATGGTAATGGGTACAGTGTACTGGATGTATAGACTGATTGGTAATGGGTACAGTGTACTGGATGTTATAGACCGATGGTAATGGGTACAGTGACTGGATGTTATAGACCGATGGTAATGGGTACAGTGTACTGGATGTTATAGACTGATGGTAATTGTACAAGTGTACTGGATGTTATAGACTGATGGTAATGGGTTAATTGTACTGGGTAACTGATGGTATGGTCCGTGTACTGGATGTTATAGACCGATGTAATGGGTACAGTGTACTGGATGTTATAGACTGATGGTAATGGGTACATGTGTACTGGATGTTATAGACCGCATGGTAAATGGGTACGGTCTGGTGATAGACATGTATGGTACAGTGTATGATGTTATAGACGATGGTAAATGGTACAGTGTACTGGATGTTTTATAGACCATGGTAATGGGTACAGTGTACGTATGATTAGACCAATGTATGGTACATTGTATGGATGTTTACACGATGGTAATGGTAAAGGTGTACTGGATGTTATAGGCCATGGTAATGGGTTACGGTGTCCTGGATGTTATACACCGATGTAATGGTACGGTGTACTGGACGTTATACATCGTTAGTAGGTACGGTGTACTGGATGTTTATAACACCCGAAAGTAATGGGTACGGGTGTACTGATGTTAATACACCGATGGTAATGGGTACGGTGTACTGGATGTTATACACCGATGGTATATGGGTAACGGTGTCCTGGATTTATACACGATGTAATGGGTACTGTGTACTGGATGTTATACACCGATAGTAATGGGTACTGTGTACTGTTTTACACGATGGAATGGTACTGTGTACTTTTACACGATAGTAATGGGGGTACGTGGTACTGGATGTTATACACCGATAGTATTGGTACGTGTACTGAATTTATACACGATAGAAGGGTACCGAGTCCATTAGTACAGAGTGCTAAACTAAAAGTACTGACGTTGTGGCCTCTTTCCTACACATAGAGGACAAGCTGATCCAATACCGTCTCAGACAGCCAGTGTTAAGTTCATGGACACCCTTGGGATCACTTCTAGGATTGTGTTTAAGTAATAGCAGAGGTTTTGCAAAGAAAGGATTATAGGGATTGTGTGTGGTTGTAATAATGATTCCAGGGACGAGCTCATAGAGAGATTGTGTGGGGTTGGACATATTAGGGTCCGTTAGAGAGTCCAGTTATATTGGATCATAATAGTGTTGGCTGAGTAGAATGACAGGATAAGATGGGTGTGACAGCGACTACCTGACATCATCCCCTGGCTGCTATCCTGAAGGCAGCCATTGAAAGGGTGAAATAACTGGTGTTTTTCAAGCAATATAATGGCTCTCAAGGGAACTGGTACTGGGACTGACATATTGGAAGGCCACACAATAATAATATAATAACACGGAGTCACCATTGGTTACACAAGGTTCATGAAAACATAGGAAGGTGAAAAAACAAACAACGAAAATATGGAGGTGAAAAATACCAGAATCCCAACGGATGTGGAAATAATGAATAAGATATGACTCAGAGAGGGGAAACATGGGTGGGAAGACACAACATTAGGGATAAGAATCAGGAGGAGGGTGCGAATTGTAAAGTAGAAAGGGAAAGATAGGAAACAAAAGCAGACAGAAGAGGGTGACTTGTGAGCATGGGGTTATAGAAACAGCACGATGATGGAACATCAATATGACAATAGAAAACACTATTAGAATGCTGTGGAACACCATTTTTATCATACGTGTTCGACACATAGCCAGTAAAAAAGTAATCCTGTCACCCAGTAAAAGACTTAACAGAGCAGAAGGCATGTACTGGGCAAACACTGGCCCTCTCCATTAAGGGAATGTTAACCCTAATAATAAAAACTTTGTCAATTGCCAACTGATTATTTTGCACTTATTACCTGCATTAACTAACCAGATAACCTTAAAGGGCATGTCCATCCTTTATTTTTTTTTTTTTTTTAATATGTGATAGGGCACCTTCCCCCAGCCCCAACCGCATTATTAGATTTTTCAGTAAGTCCCCCGTGTATTTACCTTACCTCTTTCCCTGCCGCACAATCCCGCCCTCTGCTTGCATATCACTGCAAGCAGGCGGGACCGCAGCCACGTCCCTGATTGGCTGAGAGAACGCCAATTATGGATGCGCTACCGGCAGTTCAGAACGCCGGGGAAAGGTAAGGTAAGTAACTATCGGGGGAGTCTCTGGTAAATCTAATAATGCGGTTGGGGCTGGGGGGAGGAGCCCTATCAAGGAGCATTGGGTTTGTAGCTAGGAGAGGGAGACCAAATCGGGAGGGAGGGGAGATGCTGCAGTGCGCATGCCAAACTTCTCCTGGAGGGGAGACAGGAGGCAAGTCCTATATGGACTCTGCATTCCTCCTGGTGGCCATTTTTTTTACTTTGGGGGGGATTGCAGGAGAAACTATTTCATACTGGGATGTAACGGTAAGGATTTGTATTCACTACACATGGGGCCAGTAGTGGGGAAATATATGTTTTGGGGGTGGACAGGCCCCTTTAACATTATTGTCCCCATTCTGGCAGAGTAGCTGGCCCTCCCGCCATGCGTCAATCAGGCGGCTGTGACAGCTGACATCACCGCCAATGTTGACTGCTGTTTACCCTGCTGCCTCCTCTGCACATGCTCAGCTTTATAAAAGCCTTTGAGCAGAGGGAGGAGGCAGATACTTTGCGGACGGAAGAGAACTTAACAATCAGGTTGCAAATACATGTAATAAACGATAGATAGCATGTGGGTTGGCGTGCAGATAACACATGTCACCAGTTTTTTGGTTTTAAGGTGGACATGCCCATAATATGCTTTATGGTACTATTTATAACAACTCAATGTAAGATATATATAGGAACATTCTAATAGCTATTACATCATTGTGCTTTTACACCTGATACACAAGTTGTTTACATACCCCCAGAAACAGCGTCTCTCCGCTAAAATATAAAACAATAAAATAACAACCTACACCCATCATTCTCACACTAAGTTTAAAGGTTTCTTGTATTGCCGAGTCCTGTTATAGTCTGTTAAATCAGAGTTTCTATGCACTGAATCACTGAATGTACCTGCAGGAAAAGGCAAGTTAGTTTAGGGGTTACAGACTTGAACGGTGCTTGGTCACACCAATCTCACATATTCGTCCGATAATGTAGCAGGAACCTGCCTGCACAACTCTCAAGATGCGGGAAATAGAAAAGAGAAACCAATTGTACAAGCAGTACAGTAAAGTTTCCCTGAAAATAAAGGAAAAACTCCCCCCATTGGGTTAGTAGAAAAATGTGCAGTGTTAAGCCCATTGCATTCAGAGGCAAAATTAAGAAGGCCCCTCAGTACCCCCTGGCTGTGCAAGGGAAAGTTTAGGGAAATATTAGTTTGGAAACCTTGCGTCTGTGCATGTGGAGCCGCAGTCCAAGGTAGTTGGGATTAAACTGCACCGCAGGCCCTAAACGAAACCAGAAACCAGACTCAATGGCGTCATCAAGAACTAAGATGCCTTTGGCAAAAACAATTCACAGAAGAAAGAACATTAGGTGATGGCCCATGCTAAATCAGCTACAACCTTGCACTCTCACCTTTATTATTATATGGATATAAAATAAAATGCTTACATTTGTTATTATAGCAATAGTAAATCTTAGATCGCAATGCAATTTTCTTATTGTCACACATTATGGGACAAGTAAGTAGATATACAGAGGGCTCTTTCCTAGTAAGCTGCTGTATTGGGTTAATAAAGCACACTGTTGGTCCTGCAATGGTATTCCTCATGTTCTGCTGTCTCACTGATACATAATCTAATCTCAGTTCTGATGAGATTCCTCCACAGCTGTCTCACTGATACATAATCTCAGGTTCTGATGAGATTCCTTGCTCTGCAGTTCCCTGGGGATTGAGTTGCTCCCTGCATGTCCTTCAATGTGTTTACTTTCAAATATCTCAGCATTAACTATCCACAAAGATCCTTCTGACCAAACATGGCCTACCTGGGACGTGGCCTCTTGGTGGTCTTTGCTTTGCATTGTTCCTACAAGAATTTCCAGACTTTGGATTGTGACTTAACCACTTGCCAGTTTTCTCTTACACCAGTTAACTCCAGAATATTCAGTCTAGGGATCCTTTGCACACTTATCCTAAGCACAGCAATAGTTTTCTTTTAATGGAAGTTTTTGGCAAGGTCCCACCATGGATCAAAAGGAGGATGAAGCTGTTGAAGATACTGCCTAGTGATTCTTGTTGTACTGCTGATGGTTGTGAAAATACAATGTCCTACCACTATGTGATGTCACTAGATGCTTTATGAAGCCAGTGAAAAAGGAGCAAAGTCTTCTGGAAGTAGGTGAATTTTAATAATGTTATCAACCTATTTAACACATATGTGGAATATAAATCCTTCTAATAGGTCTTGTTTATATTGTTGGAATATTCTGCAAATTGCTGACCAAATTATATCATTAACTAACGTGAATGACCTGAATGTTATTGATTTTTGCAGCATCCTCTCTTAAACTGCCCAACAAACTGCCAGCACCATGCCTTCTGAAGAAGTACACCATTTATAAAAGAAAGAACCTTATCCTTGCCTTATAATAATTAAGTGAGTGTTTTCTAAATGTCTATTAGTGACACATCCTGGACATGTTTAGTGTAAGGTCTAATATAATGGTATAAAGTGATCTCAGTCTCTTCTTTCAAACCGAACAAATGTAACATCTCGTCAAGCTGCCTCATTCTCCTTATTAATTTAGTTGCCCTTCTTTTTTTATTCCTTAAATCCAAACCTTATTGGCTCTGCTGTTGAAATTCATAGATTCTTTTTCCAACATTCACCATTTATAGAATAAGCACACACACTTCTTTAAGCTGGGTACACACAGCAACGATAAAGCCCCGATACCGTCGGATCTATTTGTGTACGCTCGTTTCCCGAACGAGTGCGCGGCCGCCAAAACGATCTTTCGGGAAAGGCCGAAAATTTCATCGGCCGCGCGAGACTCCCTATAAATGTCACGCGGCCGATGGAAACACACATTCCCGAGCGTTCTCCTAGAAGTTCATAGGGAGAACGCTCGGACTGTGTGTATGCAGTCTTTGAAAGATGCAGACAGATCTTGCCAGATCCTGTCTGTCATCTTTCAGAAATCTGTGCTGTGTGTACCTAGCTTTAAACCCCAAATACATTGCCTTGTTATCAATACCCACATCAAATCATTGATTAAAAGACTAAAGAGCAAGCCTAAATCCAGAACCCCATAGTAAACCACTTAAGACAAGATCTATAGGGTAAATTATTTAACTTAAAATTAACTTTCACACATGTTTGCACAGTATACTCACAAGTGAGTGCACCCCACATTTCTGTACATATAGTCTTTATAGCTTTTATGGGACAACAATGAAGATATGGGGACACAGTGATACAATGTAAAATAGTCCTGTACAGCTTGTATACAACACGTAATTGAATGTCTCCACCCCCAAAATAACTGAGCCACAGCCATTAATGTCTAACTCTTGGAAAAATAAGTAATTAAAATGTCAACTTAGTGATTGTGTCCTACGTCGTTTATAGTTTTCTTCTCTGTATTTGAAAAAAATATAATTTGCTGTTCCTGATGGTAATGCCCCTAAATCCACCTGAACTTTGTTTTTCTTAATAAACAGAAAATGACACATCATGTATTTAAACTCAGGAGGTTAAGAGATTATCCAACCACAAGTTAATACCTATACGTTGTGATCCACAGACTTTATAGCACCGTCCCCCTCTTAGTAATCCGAATTGTACAGCTAAATCTATTTTTTTTCCCTAGGGGACCCTGTAGGCCTTAATGGACACGGAGATTGACACTAATCACCTGCTAGACCCAGATCAACTAAATCAAAGAGACTTGGCCATATACAGAGCTTAACTGGGTGGGGCTCTTTCTGCGTCCAGTGCACCTGTGTTAGATGGGCCATCTAGCGAGTATAGAAGAGCTGTCGGCTTTGACAGCGGACAGCAGAAGTTACAGCAGCAAATGGAAGATTTAGTTGGCATCTCCCAGACTGTAAAAAAAACAAATCTCAGTTTACATAACCCATAAGATTACAGATTTGTCACTAAAAGGTTTAATTGTAATTAGTGAGACTCCGTTCCTTAGACTTGGGTATACAAGAGAGATTTCTGTACACAAGAAGCAGAGAATGGGGCTCAAGCTTATTAGACTTGGCTATCATGAGAACATCAAAAGTCCCAATGGATGATGGAGGATTGTCGGACTATATACGGGCAAGGTCCTATATAATTATGTGTTATGGTTGTAAAATCCACTGTTTGGTTCACCACCAAGAAATAGTGTTTTCCATTTTAATTTACTGTGATTATTTAAAAAAGTCTGAAGAAACAAAATCAATCCAGTTCTAATGTGAAGTGGATTCGATTATAGGAAGGCCACTGGTTTATGGAGTGTAACCAAGAACTTCCTTCCAATATGAATGAATTCCACAGGAACCCATTTACTTATAAAATCAAAACCATGGTATATACAGTGCTGAATATGTATCATTTTACTTGTTGTCAAGTCTCCTTCCAACTGACAAAAGCACAAAAATACAAACTATAACTCAACCACCCCACCCCCCCCCCCTGAAATCAATACACGTCATGTTGAGATGTGTACCGCTTTTCTAGACTGTATTTGTATTTTGTCAAAAAAAATGGACCAAAATGGAATGTATGCGTTATTAAAATTGTAACAGAGTCCGTCAACGCACACAGTGGGGCCTCCTTCCCAGGATTTACATTATAAATTCAAATGTCATGCTAAGGTAGTTGGATCGCAAAGCGCATCAAGGAGGCTTCATACTATTTTCTCAGCTGCTTCCAATGGCTAAAGTAAGTCAGGCGTTGGTGGTTAAAGCTGTACAATTAATAAACTGGTCATGTTATTTTATTTCTTTTGTAAAATTTGATTGGTCTGATGTGAAGATCTGAGGTTGTTTAATGGGAGGCTGAATCCTAAATGGTTACTCTGGGGACACCTATCTTACAATCAGCCCAAATAAAACCATTCTACTTATTCACGTGTGTGGTAACGTTACGACCAGTTACTTCTGTTGTAGACTTTATAGTATAAAAGTTTAATACCCCCTACCTAGACCTTGTTGGTATCAAACTGCAACTATAAGACTCCCTTTAAATGTTAAGTGCCCTAACATACGATTTAAGAACGAGGAACCCGACTGTATTCATCTGCCATCATGGTCGGTTGTTAGGATAGCTTAAGCTGAATATAAATATCCCTGCATAATTACAATGATTGCTACATATAGTCTGTTTAAAGGTTCATAACACGTGGGATCGCGGTGCTTTCGCTACAATCACACTGGTATGGGCACTTTATCGGACGAAACGGACGTTCGTTCGGGGATCGTTGCCCCGCTCCAACAGGTGGATCTCTGAACCGAGCGGCCTTGTTTCGGACGATATAAACAGTGCCCAATAACGACGGACGATGTACGAACCAAGTTTCGTACACATTGTGCGTAGCAGTTTGGCACGCTAAGATTTGGCACGTGTGTAGAACCGTAAGTCTACTGGTTTCCAGGCCGTCATAGACAAAGCCCTTCTCCTCCCAGTAAGAACTACTGTGTGACCTGCCTGTGGCCTCCAAGCATCAAGGCAAGCAGCCAAAAAAAATTGTTTGCAGAAATTGGCCATAAAAACCTGCAGAAACAGAATTACAAAATTTTCATTTCAGGGGCGTGACAGATACAGCAATCGGCTAGTCAAACATTTATAGAGTACATTCAGGATCATTTACATTTTTAGCTTTATTACCCTTAATCAGATTTCACAAATCAAGCGCCTTATATTACCAGGTTCATGTGTAAAACCTGATGTGTAGCACCTTAAAGGCTCGTACACACGTGCGATCACAGGTACGACCGTTACCACAAGTGTACGAATGAACATTCGTACGATAACGCACCGGTGTGGATGCGCTTATCGACCGTGCCATGGCGTTCCTAATGACAAACTACGTTATCCGCCAAGTCGGGTCTTTCAAAAACGATCCCGAAAAAACGACCGTTTCGCCGATAAAGCGCCTACATACAGGGGCCGATATCGGCTGAAAACGTTCGTCTACACATCGATGCGTCGCGACCGTAATCACACGTGTGTCAGAGCCTTTATATGATACCACCTACACAGACAATCCATCTGGAATACCACATAAGTTTTCCAACACAAACAATGCACCAGGACAGAACTCACTGAACATTATAAGATCTTACAGTCAACACAACCAGCGAATGGAAAACAGGGTAGTCCAACTAAGATAGAACAACCAGCAGAAATCATGTGCAAAATGCCCAGCAAGCTGAGCTAATTCAGAAATCCATTGGCATTCATAAAACTCTCCCCCTAAACAAAGACAAACAATGAGTCTACTTGTTTACATCAAGTGGGTGACAACTATTGTGTACTAATTAAATATCCCACAAGAACAGGAATCTGGAACAAGGCTATACTTTCCAGGCTGCTTCCTCTCCCAAAATTGACATCTGTACAGTGCCTTGGTGGACACGGATACAATTGACCTTGTATGGGAACCGAACTGGACAGAAAGGATTAAAATACACTAAACTGTTACTACAACTGAAATTCAACAATATAATACTAATATGTGTCCATCGTCCTTCTCAAAGCTAAGCTGCCTTTAAGCGGGTTACACAGATGGGATCCTTCCAACCACGACCTTCCGTTCGGCGGACTGGACGGTCGGTAAGACATCCGATTTCCCCGTGTTTTTCAACATGTCCAACTCCCATTCATCCAATTTCACGCTCGGCGGCTGCTTTGTCACGAGCCACCGCAAAGCCCATACAATTTTCAGAGCCCGTATACAGATACACTGAATTATCTGGTACGTCAGCACCAAAATATTACATGGTGTGTACACAGCCTAAGCTGGTACACACTGTACGATTTCCTGAAAGATACAGACAGGATCTGCACGAGTGACAGAACCCTGTCGCCATCTTTCAAAGATTGCATACACACAGTCCGGCGTTATCCTATGTGAGAACGCTCGGACTGTGTTTGTGTTCCATCCGGCCCCGCGTAGACTCCCTCTATAGGAGTCTGGCGCGGCCGTGGAATTTTCGCCATTCTCCGAACGAGCGGTCGGCCGAACCGATCGTTGGCGGCCCGCCGCCGTCTGTTTCGGAGGAAACGAACGTAACACGATAAGATTTACCCCGATACCGGCCGGATCCGACGGTATCGGGCGTAACTTAATGGTGTGTACCCAGGCTTTACTCAGTAAGAATAGGTGTATGCTCGTTGACTACCCTTTCTACATTAAACAAACAAACTCCCTTAAAAGAACACTTCCTGCCCTTTCTGGTTATAGGCGGAACCCTTCCAAATCAGCACTTACCTTTCAAAGGAAGCCAGGGGTATTTCCATTCCCTTTCCCCGTTGGCCGCCATATCCGCCAGACACAATGCTTGTTTCATTGAGATTGGGACCGGAAACCATTCACTAGCTGGGAGATCTGTGTGGGAAAATAGA